>CACVCL010022998.1:0-27152 GCA_902729485.2 Mus minutoides
TGGGTTTCATCCCTGGATTGTCTAGTCAACCCAACCTTAGCATTGACTAGTGGGAGGAGGAGGTAGGTGTCCCATAATCGCAGCCACTGTACTGAGCTGTTGAGGTGTTAGGCACCGGTCTCATATATATATGAGAATGCATGAGCTCATTTAAATCTCTGGGGAGTTACAAGAAGAACCTTGTGTTCATTTTTTTTTTAACCAATTAAGTAACCAAGACCAGTGAGACCCGTGCAGATGTTGGATTCAGGCTGTGGGAATTCAAATGCTGTGCCTATGTACAACTCCTGTGCCCTCCCCTTCCTGCTTTACAAAAAGTGCGGGAGGGAGAGATGGCCTGGAGCAGCCTTGTGGGCTTGCTCATGTAACTTGTCTTAAGTTTTCAGCTCATTTCAGCCTTGCCTCTTTCTTCAGGCTGCTGTTTCTAAGCCTGGGCTGTGCCCTCATGGTGAACCACTCCATTAGACAGGGGACTGTTGAGCCTCTGCTATGTGCCTGAATGGGCTTATGTACAATACAAGCAGCCACACTCGTCTTTTTTTTTTTTTTTTTTTTTTTTTTTGAAATTTCAGGTAGTGAGTATGTAAAAACATTTAAGGTTGTTGGTACTATGTGGCACAAAGCCTAGGCTTAGATATGGTTGGTCATCCTTAGTGTTAATTATTTTGGGGGTACACGGGGAGATTGAACTGACTGTACATTCTAGGCAAGCTCTGTATTGTTGAGCTATATCCCCAGACCTAGTCATACCGTTGTTTTAGTTGTAGTTTTTATACCAACCCAGCTTAATTGAGGTATTCCCCTGCTATGTAGTTCTCCTAGAATGTATAGGACTCATGATATGACTCTGTGATTAAGGCACTTACTGACAGGCTTGGTCATCTAAAGTCAGTCCCTGATACTCTCATCGTGAAAGGAGAAAAGTGACTCCCACAAATTGTACTCTAATCTCCACATGAATGTCACGGCACACTCCCCATAAAATAATATGCAAAAAACCCCTGAAAAATATAGATTATAAGGTTGTTTTTTTTAAATGTTTCATTGCTTTTGCATATATACCCAGGATTGTAATTGTTGAATCAAATGGAACTTATGTCTAAGGTTTTGAAGCCCAGAATCTCAAAAGTTGCTACCAGTTGTCTTCTGTAATTCACTCACCTTTCATTCCCTCCCTCAATGTTCCTAGTTCTTCATGTTCTTTTTAAAAATTATATTTTCTGGATGTGATGGCACACACCTTTAGTCCCAGCATTTGAGAGGCAGAGGCAGGTAGGTCTCTTTGAGTTTGAGGTCAGCCTGGTCTGCATAATGTGTTTCAGGATAGCCAGAGCTGCATAGTAAACCTCTGACCCCTCATCAAGGCTTTGATCTTTATATCTGCAATGAGGTTGAACATCTGTTCATGTGCTCATTAGTTATTTGTATAGCTTTGGTTTATTACTTTCATATAAAGTACTGTTTTGCTTGAACTGACGGTAACTAATAATTCCCACAGGGACAAGTTCTCTCTAGGGATGACTACTAAGGCAGTGGGAAGAGCACCTTGGTACAACCATAGCATTTATATACTGTCTACCCTTAAGAGTTCTGGTCTTACACCATTCTCTCTGAGACTGTCATTTAGCACAGGCAAGTAACTACAAAATGTGGAGACAGGCACAAGAAAAAGAGCAGAGCTGGCTCTCTCTCACAAGAGGCCACACCTAGTTTTACCCTGTACCTTCACAGGGTAAAATTATTTTCATCTCAGAAGAATTTATCTACCCTCAGAAGATAGTGATGAAGATACCTCATTATAGATTAAGAAAGTAAGGCTGAGAATATCCAAATGACTTGCCCAATCTGTGTTCTGTAGGCCACCATAAAAAACGGTAGAAGAAAAGCAAGAAACAATGGACTCACACAGAAGGCTTAACTATATGCTAATGTGTGTGCCAGAGGTGGGTCATCAGCATGGAGTTTCTAGATTGCAGGGATAAGACCCAAGGAAGAGGGATAAGACCTAGGGAGGAGCTGAGGAGGGGAGTGTGGTGTGGGAGGTGGTGAGGCTGATTGCAGGGTGTGTGTGGAGGGGGTGCGTGGCCTGGTGGGTGTGGTCTCAGTGAGAGTGAGGCAGACAAGTGGGAAAGGTAGGAGGAAGCTGGAGGGAAAGGGTTAAACACATTAAATAAATGTCAAAACTTTTAATTGACAGAGAATTGTGCATATTTATAGGAAACAATGTAAGAGCCAGGAGCTGGACAGCTTTGGTGAGATCTTGCTTTCTGGCTATTGAGGTTTGGACCTTGTCTAAGGACAGTAGAAAGACCATGAAGACTTTGAATCCCGGGGCTCAGGGATCAGATTTCCCTTTCAGAAATGGCTGCCAAGGGCAGACAGAATGTGAAGGGCAAGACACAGGAGCTCTTTCACTGCTTCCCTCTCAGGTCTCTCTTCCTTTGGAATTTGTGGAATGTTAGGATCTGAGGGTGAAAGTCTCTCTTTGTTTTTAATTTTAAAAAAGATTTAAAAAAAAATTTTTTTTTAATTATGCGTCTGTGTGTGGATATGGGCCCATGGATGTCCATATCCCTCAGAGGCCAGAGGTGTTGGATCCCTGAGAGCTGGAGTTACAGGCAGTTGTATGGTGCCTGATGTGAGTGCTGGGAACCAAACCCATGCCTGCTTAAAGAGCAGAATGAAAGTTTCCACGGAGCCATCGTCTCTCCAGCCCACAACTTTCGTAGCCTCATACAAAGTATGTGTAGAGAGGAAAAATTTAGGCGTTTGGACTTTGGCTTCATTGGTGGTTTTGCCAGAAGAAAGTGGTAACTGTCAGGCGGATGAGATGGCTCAGTGGATAGAGGAGCTTGCGTCTCTCTTGATGACATGTCCCCACCCCCAATAACTGTTAAGGAAAAGAAAATGAGGATTTGTACTCTAAGTAGAGTCATAAACAGCAGGAGAACCTTGTACCAGGGATTGTGTTTTGTTTTCTTTTTTTGTGTCCCTCTCAGATACTTGAAGCCAATGGGCCTTTTCTGCATATGGACGTTCACAGTTACAAAGATGACTAGGACCATCAGCCCTTGGCCACTGCTTTGGATGTGGCTTTGTTTAACCTCTGTGGTCTTGTGAATGTGTTCCTGTGTCCACTGTTGCAGAGGCAAGCAGGCGGCAGCTCCACCGGCCTGTGCTGTAGAGCTGCTGGCCTCCCCAGTTGCCCGTGCTGTAGAGCTACCGGCCTCCCCAGCTTCATCTTAGGCTTCCCATCCTATTGCTAGGCGTGAGCGTCAGGGGAACAGCATTTCAGGGTGCTCTGATTTCCTTCTGGGACTAAAGCTGAAAATGCTTCCATTTTCATTATCCTGGCAGAAAGTCCTCTCTCTGGTTCACTGGCAGCCTAAGTCTGTCTGCAGACCTCCAAGGTGCAGACATTTGATCTGTGCCCACTGCATGTGAAGGTAGGCAGGCCGACCTGTGCTGGTCTACGCTTTCAAACTAAATGCACTCAAATTGCCTGCAGAGATTGTTACACAGTTTCTGGCTTGTTAGCTCTGGGGGGTTTGGGTCCAAGAAGCATTTGCACTTAAGATATGTTCCCTACTGATCCAGGTGTCTAGAAGGTAGGACTTTGAGAACCTTTGCTCGAAAAGAACTATAGGTTTGTTGGAGCTCAGTTCACTACATTTCCACTCAGTCACCCATTTGTTTATTCATTAAACAGATACTTATTGAGTGCCTGCTCTTCTGCGTTCTGGAGATGTGGTAGTGATTAAAACAGAACCTTATGAAGCTTACATTTCTACTGGGCAAACACATATACTCTAGGTTACACAGTAAAATAGAAGTTGCTGAGAGCTACAGAGACAGACAGAGGGAGGTTGAGGTGGGCCCTGAAGCACTAGGCTCAGACAGGTATGATTACATTGACCATTTGGATAATAAATAACTTCTAGACTCTGTGGTAGACTCTGTGTGTCTCATATAAGTCAGCTGGCATACTGAGACTGCCAAGTGAGGGGCAGGCATCCATACCTCTGCCAATTCCAACGAGAAGGGGTTTTCTGTCTGCTAGGGAAGCCTTTGGGGGAAAACCCAACCTGATGCTTGAGATAGGTCCTGAGCATTGACAGGATTCTATTTCTTCAATGTAGAGAGTAGGCTTAAGAGAGAAAGAGATGTGTGTAAAGCTTGGGCATGGACAGTATCATGCTCAAGGAACAGAAAAAGAAAAAAACAGTGCTTGATAGCTGGATCAGGAGGCAGGAGCCCTAGAGCTGGTCAGGTGTGGAGGAACCATTCCATACAAGTCCTGGATAGCTATGAGAGGCTCTCGGGTAGAGAAGTAGTATCGGGGAGATATTCAATAGATAGATTATGAGTAAGGAACCCTGTTGCAGGAAATAATAAAAAAAGAAACCGGCACGTTCTTGTACTTGTACTTCTACCCAGGCGGCCTGGCCAGCCATGCGCTGGTGGGCAATGGCCGACCTGTCATTATCTCGGAGACTGGCCTGGGGGTGCTTCAGATCCCCTATGGCTTTTGTGTGCACCTCAAGCAAACCCACATGCTTTACCGCCGTACCTTTCTCTCTTGAACCCGGACGAGCTGCTGCGTGAAGGAAAACCCAACACAAACTTAGTTCAGAAACGACGGTAACTCAGTCGCTGGGCCCAGCAACTAAAATCCTAATCCTGTAAACCTTATTAAAGTTAAATCCTATGGTGGCGAATCCTGACGGATCCGCCAATGAAACCAGGAGACATTCGTAGCTACATCACGTCCTCACACTATCCTCGTCCAAAAAGATCTAACTCTCCTCTGCTTCCTCTCTTCCCCTCTCCAACTCGGAAGTCCCGCCTACTCACCCAGTGATTGGCTCCTTTATTCATTAGGGGATTGGTTCACAAGAAGTCACCTGAGTATGACTCACTCCTTGTCCGCAGCCCCCTCCCAGGAGAGTGGAATTAGCATCAACATACAAACAGCACCAGGCCTATCCACTACAGGGGACTAGTCTCATTGCAAAATTATTTTGCATGATTATTCAATTAAGTTTCTAAATTTGTGACATAACAGAATAAAGACAATGGAAAGCCATGCTTTCATTGTGGCTGAGAACACAAACCATTTCCAGCTGACTAGAACAGAGTGCAGAGGGAATTTATTGGAGTCATCTCTGATGCTGTAAGAAATTCCAGAAGCATGAGTTGAGATGACTGTCTCCAGATCCCCAAGAGACTATATAGGACGTTTCCTCAAAGGAGATGCAGCTTTCCATCCTGTATGCATGATTAACCAGACTCTATCTCAAGTCCAGGTTCCTGGGAGATAATTTGGTTGGTTGCATTTGGGTGAGGTGACTCCTGTATGGGCATTCAGTTATAAATCTGTTTAAGTTAGGACCCAGGCTCATTTCTTCAGTAGGCCTGGTCCTCTGAGAAGAGCCACTGGGCTGGTTAACACCTGGGTGGACTGGGAGCCATGATTAGTAGCTAGTCAGGGCACGTTCACACAGGCAGGCGGTATTTAAAGCATGCATGTACTGTGGCAAAGGAGATGATGCTAGGGTACTGCTGCTGAGGTATGAGCCTTAGGGCTGCTTCTGAATTAGGGGAAAGTACTCTTCCTATGAAGGTCCCTGGAGGCCACTGGCAGGTTGACAAGGCACCCCACCTTGACAAGATTTATTGGCGGGACTTTGATTCTGTGGGGCATTGCAGGTTACTATGCATTCATACGAATGGCTTGATTTGGGTCCATTTTTTTATTTTTAATTTTTGGCTGGATCCTTTTTACGAATTACCTATGGGAATGTAACTTTTTAATTTGCGCAATTGCCTACGAGTAATACTCTTTAACGAATGTGACGGCTTGCCTCTGCTTTGAAGTGTTTCTTTTCAGTATTTTAATGTGCTGGAGGTCATCCTACGTCCTCTTTTCTTCTTTTCCTTCATTACAACCTTCCTTCATTTTTCCATCTGGGCAGTAGACAGGTAGCTTGCCAGATCATTTATTGGTGTCTTTATACTGCCAGGTCCCATTCGCTGCTGGTAGACGTGGCTGCTTTGGAGAAACACTCTTGCCACCTAGTCTGGGACTGTATGGGGCAGAAAGTGGGAGGCAGGGAAGTCAGACCTTGCCAGTCCTCAGTCTGCAGCTGGAACCATTCTCAGTGGAGGAATGTCTCCAGGGGATGGGTAAAGTCACCCTGCAAGGAGAGTTTTAGTTCACTAAGGGCTGCTATGTCAGGACCACAATTGCTATGTGAAGCAGATCCTAGGTGAGGCAGTCTTGGGTATTCTTTTCTTGTGTGTTGTTTTGAGATAGGGTCGGAGGATTCCCTGTACCATTCCAGTGACACAAACTTGACATCTTCCTGCCTCAGCCTCTTAAGTATGGGGATTGCAAGTGTTTACCACCATGCTTGGACTGTTCATTTTTGAGACAGGGATCTCCCAGTGTCACCCATAATTGCCCCAAGTTCATGATGTCTCATGCCCTCTTCTAGCATTCATAGACACCAGGAACACATGTAGCATACAGATATACATGCAGGCAGAACACTCATACATATTGTACTGGCTGGTTTTGTGTGTCAACCTGACACAAGCTAGAGTTATCTGTGATAACAGAGAAAGGAGCCTCCCTTGAGGAAATGCCTCCATGAGACCCAGCTTTAAGACATTTTCTCAATTAGTGATCAAGGGGGAAGGCCCAGCCCACTGTGGGTGGTGCTATCCCTGGGCTGTTAGTCCTGGGTCTATACGAAAGCAAGCTGAACAAAACAGGGGAAGCCAGCCAGTAAGCAGCAACCTCAGCATCAGCTCCTGCCTCCAGGTTCCTGTCCTGTCTGAGTTCCTGTCCTGACTTCCCTTGGTGATGAACAGCAATGTGGAAGTGTAAGCTGAATAAACCCTTTCCTCTCCAACTTGCTTCTTGGTCATGATGTTTGTACAGGAATAGAAACCCTGATTAAGACACATATTAAAAACAATTTAAAAGAATGTGAAGCCATGGATTTAATTCCAAGCATAACAATAAAACACTCTCTCTCTCTCTCTCTCTCTCTCTCTCTCTGTTAGGCAATTTTATAACTTAAAATTCTAGCTGCCAGATTTGAGAAGGGACACCTGGGCAGGTGGGGTTCCTTGTTGCACAGTGGACTTCCTTCTGTCCTGCTCTAGCCTAGGAGACCAGCCTGATAGATGTTTGGCCATCCTGTGTTATAGACTCTTTTCAGTAAGATCCACTCTGCTCTCCTATTTGCTTTCAATTTTCCGAAGGTTTTTTGCCCTCCATGGGCTGTTCAGGCCATCTTTACTGCTCCTTTCATCCTGTAGAGGGGGAGGTGGGGTACGTGTGACTCTATAGTTTCCTGTTACTACTTGTTCTTATTTATTTATTTTTTAAAATTTATTGGTTCCATTTTAGATTATATGTATGCGTTTGCACTTGCAGGGACACAAGAAGGCCAGGTATCAGATTCCCTGGAAGTGGAGTCACAGATGCTTGTGAGTCACCCAACTGTGTCCTCTGCAACAGCAATATGAGCTCTTAACCACTGAGCCATCTCTCCATCCATTGTTCGTTTATTTTTATTGCCCTTTTCGGAGGTATGGTCTTGCTCTGTAACTCAGGATGGCTTCAATCTTCTTACCCAAGTTTTCCACTGCTTGGATTCAGGCGTGGACCAGCCCACCAGCTTGCCATCTGTTCCCTCAAATGTTCTTCCTTGCTATAACCTTGCCTGATTCCCATATTCAGAGGTGCAGCCTATTATTAACACTGTAAGAATAGAGATACCAAGTGCTTATTTATGTTAAGTAATGTATTGGAAAATAATGTATGCTTCTGTGTCGACAGTTTCCTGAGTTGGCTATGGTGGGCTTCACTTATCTTCAGCAGTCGTGTCAGGGCTGGATTTACCTTGTTGTTGTTGTTTGTGTTTTTCCTTTTTGAGTCAGCGTCTCAAACGTGGTGGCCCTGTCTTCTGATACTCCTGCCTCCACCTGCTGAGTACTGGGATCACAGGCATGAGTCATCAAGTGTCTCTTGTGCTGTTGGGGATGGAGTCCAGGGCTCTGTGTGTGTCAGGCAAGGGCTGCACTGCTGAGTTACGTCCCCAGCCCCAGGTGGATCTCCCCACCTTGCCTAGAATCGCACCACCATGTGATGTTATCCATAATTTCTTGACCATGTATGGCAGGACTCACTCCGGAGTCTCTGTTCAGTTTCATTAGTTTCTGTAATTTAAATCTGGGGCATACTGTTCTCATTACTGTAGTCTTCTACAGCTAAAGGTCAGGAACTAGAGGGCCCCTGCTCTTCTTTCTTAGGATTATTGTGGCTATTTGAATCGTTAGACATTTCCAGATGAATTTTAGGATATTTTTCTCATGCTGCAAGATGCCAGTGGGAATTTGATGGGAATTGCTTTGGCTCTGTAGGTCACTTGGGTGCTGCAAGTGTTTTAATGACATTAGTCTTCCAATCCGTGGACACAGGTAGGTGTCTTTATTTTTGTCCTCTTTATTTTTGCTTAAAATTATTTTAATATTTTTTTTATCATGTGTGTATATGTGCATGAGTGTGAAGTTCACACATCCATATATGGAGGTCAGAGGACACCCTACAAGAGTTGGTTCTCCTACCATGGTACTGGGGCTCAAACCCAGGTTCTCAGCCTTGGTTTTAAGTGTCCATACCAGATAAGCCACCTTGCCAGACCACTTACCTTTCTTTCAGCAATATTTCTCTAGTTTTCAGTGTGTAGTTCTTTTGGGTCTTTTTTTAATTTCTAGCAAACAATTTTTTTGCCTTTGTAGATAGAATTGTTTATTAACTTCTTATTATCTACTGACAGAAGGGAAACACAGCTAATTTTTGTATATTGACTTTGTATCATGCCACACTGCTAAAGTCATTTATTAATTCAGAGAGAGCAAGCTCTTTAGGGGTTTCTACAGTTTCTTGTATTAGCATAGGAACACTATGCCTCTCCCTAGTATGGATGCTTCTACGTCTTTGTCTTGCTGAATTTGCCTCGCCAGTTTTTCCAGGACTTTGCTGAATAAAGTGGGAAAGAAGGCATCGTTACTTTATTTCTGAGTACAGGAAGAAAATATCAGGTTTTTTTCTCCATTGAGTATAATGTCAGCTGTGCACAGTCCCTTTAGTAAGCCTTCCGGGAACTGCCTGGTTGGATGAGCCATCTGTTTCCTGTAGGACCCCAATTGGGACATCTATAAAAGGTGTGAATGAGCTGGCCAGTGGGACAGGCTGCATAAGATCTTATTCCAGCATTTGCAGAAGTGCTTTTCATGACCAGTTCTGGGCTTGATGCTTCACATGAGTTTGTGCCAGTTGCCATGATCAGTATAAATCAACCTAGAACAACTTCAGTTTTTCCGAATGGTCAGCCCTTTAAGTGACAGAGGGTACTGGACCTGCATTGTTAGAGCCTATGTGCCTTAGTGCGTATAACACGTTTCTGCATCATTGTTCGCAATGCTATGCGATCATCAAAGGAAGGAATTAATACCATGAGGCGGATCATCAAAGGAAGTAACATCACTGTGAGGCTACTGAGCTTCCCCAGCCTGTGCCACTTGGAAAAAAAAATTAACTTCCAGGGAGCCTGAATGTCTAAGCATTACATAACACAACCTGTGTTGTATAAGAATTATGAGGATTCAAGGATTAGATGGAATCAAGCTCTTTGTGAAGAGCTTACTTTGCTACTGGGCCTAACACAGAAGAGATGTGTGGTAAATAGTAGAAGGGGGCATAGCAGGAGGGGAGTGATAGGAATGATAATGGGGAAAATGTGCACAGGGACTTCAGCTGTGGAGAGGAAGGAAGGTTAATGGGGGTGGGGGGTGGGAGGGGAGTGAAGAAGCAGAGATAAATAACACCAAGGGTGTTTGAAAAAGCCATAGAGCAACATGTTACTATATCATTTTCCTTAAAACATATATAATGTGTGTGTGTGTGTGTGTGTGTGTGTGTGTGTATGTGTTATGTGTGTGTATGTGTTATGTGTGTGTATGTGTTATGTGTGTGTGTGTGCTTTCCTTGAGAGTCATGCATTCATTGAACATGAATCCCAGTGCCAGAATGGGAAACCTCCTATAAGTTGTAGGTCAAAGGACTGGGCGATACTCCTAAAACAATATGGCCTACTGCCATTTTCCTTAGTTTCCTTCCAGAATTTGAAGGTAAGACTTGATTGCTGAAGACACTGCCTACATCAGGACCCAGTGTAGTAGAGCTGGAATTAACCTAGAAGAAGGGTGCTGTGCAGGCAAGCCGCCAAGGAGCGTGGGAGCCATCAGTAGCGCTATCCAGTTGCGAAGCTTACAGACAACAATAATGACCAGCCTGGCATGGGATCTCTAGTAGTGCAATAGTGACACTTTTGTCTTGGGGGTGACCAACAGCTGTCTAGTTGGACTTCAGGTCTGCTCAACAGGAGGGAATCATGCCGAGTAATGCAAAGCTAGTGAATTACTCAGGGCTGGAGAGGTCATAGTCATGAGAGAAGAACCTACTAGTATTTTCCTAAACTGATATTATTTTTAACTGCATTCTAGACAATTACCTTTATACTCACAGACAACTGTAGCTCTCACACTTTATCAGAAAAGATTTTTTCCCCTAACAGATGGAGATTATTACAGAGACCCATAGTGCAGAGAATAATGAATGTGGGTGCCCAACTCTGACTGATACATCTGCAATGTAGCCCTGTACCTAAAGGTCAGGGAAAAGCATGAAGAGTGTAAGAGCCAGAGACCCAGGATGCTTGCTATCAAATAGTGTCTTTTAGGGAAAATACACCTATGAAGTATCAGCAAAATGGTTGCCTGATCAAATCTAGCATAATGACAATACCAGCTAACATGCTAGTGTTGACTGGGGGAGATGTCATATGGTTTTGCTCCTAGATGAAGGAGATGCACATGGTCAATGCCTGCTAAGAGATTCAGTTTCTTCCATGGGTGAGCTCCCACATAGGATGTCTGATACTAAGTCATCAGCCCTGGAAACATGTTTATATAAGAAATGCTAAATGTGTAAACATGCATATACACATGCACACACACACACACACACACACACACACACATAAACACACAATTCCACAGAAGTATTAGGGTGAGGCCCAGTCATCTAGGGACAGAGAATTGGACCTCTGGGAAAGGCAGAAGACTCAATCACAAGCAGGAGGAATAGTGGCAGATGTCAAGAAAATGACAGGAGTCAGAGGGTCCCAACAGTGGACAACTTGGCTTGATCCCAGAAGGTAAAGGAGATAGGTGTAGCTTTCAGAGCTGCATTTGCAGAGAAAGAATCATGAGCTACAGAAAGAACAAAAGAACAAATAGTTCCCATCAAGGTGGTCTAAAGGGCCCTAGAGGTGAGAGGCCACTCAGGAACTCTGGGTTGCCCTTTTTATAGGCTCCCCAGTCCTCTCCCTTCTCACTCCCTCTCCTTCTCCCTGATTGGTCTGGCTGGGTCCCTCACCTGAGTAGGTTTCCTTCTCTGGCCCTCAAACTCCTTGGAGCAAGAAGCAGACCCCTTTAAAGGGTTCAACACCCAGTTTCCTCATCAGCTTCAGTCCCCCTGGCTTGCCCTCAATATGTATAACATATAACAATAATGATTAAATAAGCGAGTGTGAATTTGGGAGACAGGGTGTGGGTGGGACTTGAGGGGGGAGGGAAAGGGTAGGAGAGATGTGGATACAGTGCTTATGTATGAAGTTCTCAAAATAGAATAGGACTAGAGAGACAGCTGTGTTAAAGAGCACAGCTACTCTTCTAGATGACCCAGGTTTGATTCCCAGTACCCATATAGTGGCTTACAGCTATCAATAACTCCATTTCCAGGTGAGCTGAGGTGGACACCAGGCATGAATGTAGTGTATAGGCACACATGCAGTCAACACTCTCATTCATATATATATATATATATATATATATATATATATGATAAGTTATTAAATAAAAACAAGTAAATAAAATAAAGACCCAGAAATACTTTCAGTTTAATTTGCAATTTCCTCATGCTTAAGGTTGTTTTAAGAGGAATGATTTGTGATCTGTTGGCTGTGCTTATAATATCCCTCTATTGCCAAACCGATTCTTTGAATATTTAATTTCAGTTTAATGGACTTGTTAATAGAATTCAATGCTAAATGTGTAAACTTCTTAGAAAATGAATTAATACTATTAAAATAGGATGTGTGTGCACTTTAAAAAATTGTATTAAGCTTGGGAACTGTATTCATGTTCTGCAGCTGAGGAATGCATTTCTAAAGCCTCCTCCTGCCTGGGCACTGTTGCTGCTCCCATACGTGCTGGTCCTCAGGATCCTTGGAAGCCTTGCTTATAGTTTCATTATCACAATCCCAAGCATGGCTCTGAGGATGGTACTGTGATATGGCCGTGCTCAGGCAAAAATCAGGAGCTGGCAGAACAAGAGGTGGCATTTGCCCCAGCTTGGAGGTTCAAGGTTGATATGTGCAGAAGGTACACATGCTTCTTTGTGTTCTAGTGTGGCCCAGGCTGGAAATCCTGTTCTGTTTACTGACCTTGAATTAAAATGGGGTATGAGAAGGAGGAGATGGGGTAGAGGTCAGATCTGAGGAAGCCGGCACCATTGCTTCATCAAATTGATTCTTAGGAAAAAATGAGGAAAAGGCAGATGTTTCAAAATGAAGGGTGGCCGCAGAATCACAAATGCTACCAGTTAGTAACTCCCTGCCCCTCTCAGGTTTTTCAAAATGGATCTTTTCATAGTATCTATATACGTGTAAATGGAAAATGAGATCATTTGATAGTGTACTGTGTTACCTGTAGTATATGTGTGTGTGTGTGTGTGTGTGTGTGTGTGTGTGTGTGTGTGCGTGCGCCAGCTCATATGCTTGCCACTGCACACATGAAGAGGCCACAGGATGTCTTGTGGCTGTTGGTTCTCTCCATCCATCATGTGAGTCCCAGGGACCCAGGTTGTCAGGCTTGCAGCAGGTGCCTTCACCAGCTGAGCTGTCACATTGGCCCACCCCTCGATCACTGAGAGCATCCTTACCCCCCCTCACTGAGAACATCCTCACCCCTCCCTCACTGAAAGCATCCTTATTTCTCCCTCACTGAGAGCATACTCACCCCTCACTCACTGAGAGCATCCTTTCCCCTCCCTCACTGAGAGCATCCTCACCCCTCCCTCACTGAGAGCATCCTTACCCCTCCCTCACTGAGAGCATCCTTACCCCTCCCTCACTGAGAGCATCCTCACCCCTCCCTCACTGAGAGCATCCTCACCCCTCCCTCACTGAGAGCATCCTCACCCCTCCCTCACTGAGAGCATTCTTACCCCTCCCTCACTGAGAACATCCTTCAATATGGATGAGTAGGAATCTATAAAATGGCCACAGGACAATTTATTGTCCATCTGACTAAAACAAAGGCAGGGCCATCCCCTTGAGTTGTTTCCATTGCTTCTTATTGTAAACAAAGATCTGCAGCGCAGTTTCTTTTGCTTATTTTTCTGTATTGCACTCAGTTCCCCTTCCCCAGCCTGATACTTTTCTTCAGTCTGCAGGGCTGGGAATTAAATCCAGAATCTTGCAATGCTAGATTCTACCACTGCAATATCTCCAGACCTCTTTCCCTTTCAATTTCAAGGCAGTCTCACAAGGTTGCCCGGGCTACCTTTGAACTTGTGACCCTTTCCCCTCAACTTTCTTTGTAGCTGATACTACACATGGGCTTTCAGGCCTAGATGTGATGTCATTTTTCCACAAACTGTTTGAAACTATGGGTTTCTCTGCCAGTGTATAAAGTAGTTATAGACAAACTTGCCTTGGCCTTCATTTATATATCTCTCAGAGCACATAACCAATACATCTCCTGGAAGATTAAACTCTGTTGCTCAATTTAATGTTGAAGAACAAGGGTTTAAGTTTCAGCCATGTTTTGTTAATTTTGGCTGGCCATGTCAGCATTTAATCCTGTGCAGCCCCTCTCTATTGCATCTGCCTCAGTGTGCTTAGGAAATCAGAGGACAATTTCAGGACTTTCTGCTTTCACTGTGGAAGCACTCAGAGGGATCAAACTTAGGGTGTCAAACTTGTGTGGTAAGCATTTTAAACATTTTTTTGGTTGGTTCTTTGTTAATTTCACATCATGCACCCCAATTCCACTCATCCCCACCCCCCCCATATACTCTCTCCACCCTGGCAACCTTATCCCTCAAAAGAAAAAAAAAATCTCATGGTGGAAGCTGTAGTGTGTCAGTGTGTCCCTTTTGTCCGTACTTCTTTGCTTGCAAATGCTCATTGCAGTGAGTCATTGGTCTGGTATGAGGCCTCTGGCTTCAGTACTGGAGCTGCATTAGGACTCCTTTTGGATATGGATATCCTGCTGTTGCCCTGTGTCATGGAGATCCTATAGTTTTGGATCTGTAGGACGGGGTCCCTTTATGTGCTCCAGCAGTTCATCCATGGGGGGAGATGTTGGGGAGAGCTAATTCAAAGCCCTGGATCTGGGCCTAAGCTGATCATCCCAGTGGCAAGCAATTTTAATCGGACTTGTTGGCAACTTATATTCAAGCTAATATAAGAACTTGGACCCTGCAGATGCTGTCCAGTGATGACAAATCCTGGGTCAGTAACTCCTTGGCAGGCCTTTCTGTCTGCTGCCGTGACCGTCATGAAAGTGTTTTCACTATGGCAATAACTGCTTTTGTTTCTCTCTCTCTCTTCCTTCTGGATTGTCAGCTATGACAGGGACTCTACCTTCAATGTGTTTGTGGGAAAAGGCCAGCTGATCGCAGGGATGGACCAAGCTCTTGTTGGGATGTGCGTAAACGAGAGGCGTTTTGTGACAATTCCCCCAAACCTTGCCTACGGAAGTGAAGGAGTTTGTAAGTCTTCTTTTTGTCATTTATAGACACATTTGCAGGCCCTCCAGCCAACCTGACTGGAGAATTTGGGATCTTTAATAGGAGAAAAAGAAAGGCCCAACACCCATAGCTAGCATTTCCAGTATAGGTTTATCTCTTCCGAAAGTGCTGACACAGGAGTATCTAAGGAACTCTTGAGAATAGGAGAGTTTTTCTCTTTCTTTAATTTGATGTGGAGGAAAAATCAGCCCTTTGGTATTGTACATCTGTGATGGGTTTGAATTCTTTTGGCTTCTGTTATCCCAGCAGTGGTCAATTGACTTCTTACTTGCAGGATGTGAGCACATGTTTATTTAACCCACTTAGGCACTTAGGTAATTGATAGTAGACCAAAGATCCCACTAAATCCAGCCTGGTGAGCTAATGATTTATTGGAGTAACTTGCAGGAGCTTGGTTGAGGGGTTACTTCCCAGCAGCTGCTGTATTACTAAAAAGCCCACTGTATTGTTGGTGTAGATAAAAGCTGTGTCTCTGGAGCGCCCAGAACAACTCGGAGGCAGCTCCTTCGGGCACAATTTCTCTCATTAGCCACTGTTTACACTTTTACAACTTTGGAGAGAAACCTAGTAAACCTTTTTTTCTGTTAGTCTCTCCAGTCCCATTTCCTCCCTCCTGAGGGGAGCGGTTCAACAAGAAGATAGCTATTCAACAGCTGCTTTCTAGGGAATCTCGGAGTCACCAGAAGATGGCAGTCTCTCAGTGTGAATACCCTTTAATCTCCAGCTGGTGTGATCCCTCCAAACTCAGTTCTTCATTTTGATGTACTCTTGGTGGATTTGTGGAATTCTGAGGACCAGGTCCAGATTCAGACCTATTTCAAGCCCCCCAGTTGCCCTCGGACTATCCAAGTATCTGATTTTGTGAGGTACCACTACAACGGAACGTTCTTGGATGGGACACTGTTTGATTCCAGGTAAATGCCACTGTTGGTGACAGTGTGTGAAATGTCCTTGGGTCCTTCTGTCTTGTCTTCTTTCTGTGCTCACTAGGAAACCAGAAAATGTATTCTACCAAACTATACTTAGCAGTAAATCCCTTCTCATATAATTTTGGTTGGTGTTTGATACTCTGGTGGTGCCAGGGTCAAACTATAACACGTTTAGAAGAAATTAAAATCTCATTTAAATGATTAAATGGTTAAACCATAGTTAGAGATCTCCACTTAAGTGAAGGGGCATGTTTCCAGGGGAGCTCATGGGTGTTTGAGTCATTTCTATGGTTTGTCTATGGAAAGGGAAGGAGAGAACTATAGAGAGGCCTGGGGCTAGTATAAAAACTAGGGAACTGTCTGAGGCTTTCCGTAATGGCAGAGTGCTCAGGGAGTAGGAGAGCTGTTGACTGCCTGTATCCATAGGGACTTCTCATTTCTTCCTAACAGTGGGATATTTGCCTGCTCCTAGGAGATGTCTGTGGGCTTTGTGTTTCCCTGAGATTTGGGAAACAGAAATACCAAGGGATGAGTTAGGAATGGTATGGAACTTGTTTCCTTCCTCTTTGATGTTTTTCAGCCATAATCGCATGAAAACCTATGACACGTACGTGGGGATTGGATGGCTGATCCCTGGAATGGACAAAGGGCTGCTGGGCATGTGTGTCGGGGAGAAGCGTATCATCACCATCCCCCCTTTCCTGGCCTATGGGGAGGAGGGAGATGGTAAGTCCTTCTCTTCCTCAGAGCTTCACGTGTTCAATTCTGTATATTTCTTTTCATTGATGAGTATGTGTGTGTGCCTGCTTCTCTGTACATGTACTTGAGTGCAATGCGCATAGAGGCCAGGAGAGAGGCTCAGATCTCCTGGAGCTAGAGAGTCAGGCTGTTGAGAGCTGCTGTATGTGGGTGCTGGGAACCCAACCTGAGTCTTCTGCCAGAGCAGCTAGTGCTCTTAACTCCTCCGAGGGGCCATCTCTGAGGCACCTCTCTAGCCTTATCATCTTTACCTTTTTTTATAGTGGTCAGTTCATCTGTGTCCACTGAAAAATATCCTGTCTTTTGCTCTAGGTCAACACTACAACTATGGTAGCCACTGGCTACCACACATGGTTGTTTACATTGAAGCAAAAATGAATTAATGTGAAAATTCAGTTCTGGTCACAGCCTCATATCTCTGATATGAGAGAGCCACACATTGCGAAGGGCTCTGCACTACTCCACAACACCCTTTGTTTCCATAGTTACAGAAAGGTCTGTTGGACAGTGCTAGGCAGGACAATCTTCTGTCTAGACTTGCATTTGGTCATAGATGTCAGTGTTTATGGTAAGCGCTGTGTTCCCTCCCTGCCTTGCCAGCTGCAGCTCTGGCCACCAACTTCTCTCACTTTCTTTTCTGTAAGCAAGATTTGGTGTAGACAGTTTAAGAAGCTGTAAACATCAAAGTAAAGGTTTAGCCACTGATGTCTAAATTGACATATTTCCCAGCTTTCCCCCTTTGTTGGCTTTATGAGTGTCTATGTGTCTGTGTGTGTTCTATTTGGATAAACTCAAAACATACCATTGGCTGTGACTATTGTGGAGTTGGTAGAGTTCCTGCCAAGCATTCATGAAGCCTCAGGCTTGATCCCCAGCACATGGGGGTGCACACTTCTAATTTCAGTACCTGGGAGGTGAGAACAGGAAGATCAGGAATTCAAGGTCATCTTCAGCTACACTGTAAGTTGGAGCCCAGGCTAAGCTACCTAAGACTGGCTTGAAAGCAAAATAAAATAATTAGTGTCCTATGAAGAGAAGTAGAGTGTTGACTGATAAACAAGGTTTATTAGTTATCCATATTAAATTTCATATATTCAATCATACTGATGGTTGGATACAACAGAGACCTTTAGGCNATCAGCAACAGCCTTTATGGTTGTACTTCCTGTTGCTGCAATAAAACACTATGACCAGAAGCATTTGATAGAAGAGAGGGTTTATTGGGCTTCCAGATCATCCAGGGAATAAGAGTTCATCGTTGCAATAAGCAGCAGCTGTGGTACCATGAGCGAGGTGAGAACTTACCTCTTCCAATGTGTTTCCAGAATCAGAGAGGCAACTGGGAGGTGTGAGGCCTTTAATCTCAAAGTCGGCCCCCAGGGACAGACTACTCTAGCTAAGTAAGGCTTTACGGCCTAAACCTCCTGAACAGTATTACCAACTTGGGAGTATTACTAACTTGGGTGGTTGTGTTCAAATGTCTGAGACTATAGGGCGGGGCTTTCTCATTCAAACCTCTATAATGGGTTATTTTTATTTGTTGGTGCTTGTGATCAGACTTAGGGCCTTGTGCATGCAAAATGTGCTATCCTCCTATCTACAAACCCAGTCCTGCATACTGTTTTCTTCAAAGAGTTGGGCATTGGAGTACCCTACTAAAGAGAAGTAGTTTGAAAATCACCACAAATGTGTCTTACTTCTTGTCTCTGGAAGATATAATTCTTTTTAAACCTTTTTTTTTTTTTTTTTCCCGAGACAGGGTTTTTCTGTATAGCCCTGCCTGTCCTGTAACTCACTCTGTAGACCAGGCTGGCCTCAAACTCAGAAATCCTCTTGCCTCTGCCTCCCAAGTGCTGGGATTAAAGGTGTGCGCCACCACCACCCAGCTCTTTTTAAATCTTTTATCCCATGGATTTATTTCTTCACTTTATATTCTGATTGCAGTCCCCCTTTTCCCAGCGCCCCCCCCCCAATGGCTCTTCCCCTATTCCCTCTGTTTTTCTTCACCTCTGAGAAGGGGAAGGTCCCTCCCAGGGAACCAACCCACCCTAGCACCTCAAGTCACTACAGGTCTAGGTACACCCCCTCCTATTGAGGCCACACAAAATAGACCAGTTAGGAGAGGAGGGTCCATAGGCAGGCAATAGAGTCAGGGTCAGCCCCCACTCCAGTTGCTGGGGGACCCACATGAAGATCAAACTGCACATTTGCTACACACGTGCAGGAGGTAGAGGGGGTGCACATTTGCTACACATGTGCAGGGGGTACAGGGGGTGCACATTTGCCACACACGTGCAGGGGGTAGAGGGGTGCCTAGGTCTAGCCCTTGTATAATTTTTGGTTGGTGGTTCAGTCTCCGTCCAGGTTGGTTGACTCTGTTGGTCTTCCTGTGGAGTCCCTGTCCTCTTCGGGTATCTCAATCCTTTCCCTAGCCATAAATTATTCTTAGTGATGTTCCGATTGTCTCATTCTTTGCTAATGTGAGTACATTCACCTCAGCTCCTAAATATTGCTTTGTAGCCAAAGCTAGCTTTGAACTGATCTTCCAGACTTGGCTTCCCGAGTGCTGACAGAATATTTTGGATATCACTTTAACAAAATAAGATTCCCAGCCTACTACAAGGAATCATTTATTTCTTTAAAGTAGATAATTAGTGCATATGTATTTAAAATAACACTTACAATGCTATGTATTTATGTAATACTTCACTGTGCTCAGCTATCAAAGCATATACCTTGGACATTTGAATTATGTGGTATATAAATTATATCTTAGGAAAGGTGCAAAAATATTCTGTGAGTATATGTTAATTCTAGGAAAATTTAAACTCTGGAGTTGATTTTTGGGGGGGAACTAGGGTAGTAGTAGATCACTCACTGTGGACCTGCAGGATTGAGTCTGATCTTTGACAGTATAAAGGAAATAAACAGAATGAGAGAAACTTCCTTTCTGAAAACATTTCTCATACAACATATATATTTTTCCCTTTCCCAGCTCCTCCCAACTCCTTCCCATCTTCCTACTCACCCAACTTTATGGTCCCTCTCTCTCCAAAAAGAAAAACCAAAACAAACTTAGAAAAAAAAAAAAGAAGGAAAAACAAGCAGTGGACAAAAACCACGCAGTGCATTTTGTGTGGGCCAGCTACCCCTGGGTGTGGGGCGTGCCCCGGAGTGTGGTTGATATGACCACTAACAGTGCCTTTGAGAAAGCTGGTTTCCCCTTTCTTAGCAGGGACCAGTTGCAAATAGCTTCTTGATTAGAGGTGGGACTTGACATTCACTCCCCCAATCAGTGCTAGGATGCTGTCTGGTTTGAACTGTCTAGGTCTTGCCCATGATGTCACTGTCTATGTTCATTTGTGCCTCAGTCCTGATGTAGCTAGAAGACGCTGAAGAAACTCTCTTTTATTCTCTTTTCCCAAAAGTATTAAATATGTGAAGTTTTGTTTTTTTACCTCCTGAATCTTCCCATACCTACAGGGAATGTTTGAATTCCAGGGGGAAAACTGCTATAAAACATACACAACTAATTGTCACTGTGCAGTGGTGGCACATGCCTTTAATCACAACACTCTGGAGGCAGAGGCAGACAGATTTCTGAGACCTGCCTAGTGTACAGAGCGAGTTCCAGGACAGCAAAGCCTACAGAGAAACCCTGTCTCAAATAACCAGAAAAAAAAAGTCTTTCTGTATTGTTTAGAGATTAGTGAAAAAATTAGAAGTGATGAAAAAAATAGAAGTGTATGTGTTCAGTACAGATCAATTTATTTATTTATTTATCTATTTATTTTAGTGATGGCTGGGCTCGAACTCATGTAACTGAGGGGGACCTTGAATTCTTATTAACTTTCACCTCCCTAGTGCTGAGATTACACTTGTGTGCCACCATGTCTCATTTTACAGATGAAACTTTTTGTCTTGAATATTTTTGCTCTGAGATTGGTTGAATTCATAGATGTAGAACCCATAAATACATAGGGTAGGCTGTATCCAGTATGTCTCACCCTAGAAACATCCAAGAGAAACAGCATCATGCAGAAATGAGGTAGAAAATACATAAAGACTACTTATGGGCTTTGTGTACTATTTTTATTTGTTATCTAATTTCTGTTTATTAACAGCTCATTTCGAAAAAAGAACATTTAAAAAATGTGGCTCTTGGTTTTATTTATTTTATTTTATTTTATTTTTTTTTTGGCTCTTGGTTTTAAAGAACAAGAATGATTAGGATTTTCCAGAGCAAAGTTTGGAATTTGCATTATGCTATGCCCACGGTTAGACTCTAGGGTGAGACACTGTAGTTACACAACATGGACAGCAGAGCATTTGTTTCCTTGGCTTGAAAACTTTAAGGAATGAGGAACACCAGCACAGACAGCATGAGTGGTGCTTAAAGCACTTCCTAAATTTTGTGTCTGGAATGAATTGTTTTTCCATTTCACTCTAGGAAAAGACATCCCTGGGCAGGCTTCCCTAGTCTTTGATGTTGCATTATTGGACCTCCATAACCCCAAGGATACCATTTCCATTGAGAACAAGGTTGTCCCTGAGAACTGTGAGAGGAGAAGTCAGAGTGGGGACTTCCTCAGGTATCACTACAATGGCACACTTCTGGACGGCACTCTCTTTGACTCCAGGTAAGAAAGCTACTCTTCACTCACCAGAACATCTGCCTAAGTGATGTCTAACTGTGGTTGGCCATGGTTGAAATATGCCATCAGTCCTCACTCATTTTAGTCATTATTACAGATCTCTGTTTTCAGACGCTGAGTTTGTTCCAAGGTGGTTACCAGGGTCTCATGGTTTAGATGGTTTAGGAAACAGGAGGAACTTATGTTCCTAGATACCCATTGTTCTCTTCCCCACTCTGAACCCCATTGCGGACTCTAGGATGTGGAGTGGTCATAGTGAGGTGAAGAAACACAGTGGACAAAGAGCCTATCTCTGATGCCCTAGCTTCCTGATGTTAGGTAGCATTGGAGCTCTCTGAATATCAGCTTCAGTTTATTACTTGTTTCAACACATTCTCCTTGATGGTTGAGTTAAGCTATTAAAAGTGCTGTGTAAAAGCTGAAGACAGCTGAATGCATTCCACTTCCTTGTGAATGGATGCCGCAGAGGCTAATTACTCTGCCTCTTCCTCAGCAATTACACAGCTGGCTTCAGTGCACAATGCGTGTGGCAAGCTATGACATGTCTTGTTTATTCAGGTAGCATGCTAGTTTGGAAACCACTCCTTTAGCTTCCTATAAACATGTAGTGACAGAGCCACCATGTCTCTGAGGTAATAGACTTATAATTTGTTTACCCATCCAAAGCAGCAAAGAGTTTTCCATTTTACTTTTTTAATTGGGATAACACTTTCTTCTTATTCTTAAGATCTCTTTTACATTTTTAATTAATTTTTTTTTTAACGAAAAACAGTAGTCACATGGTTCAAAGTAAAACAAAGTAGTAAATTAAGATAGTCAATATGCTGGTCTTTGCCTCACTTGATTTTTTCGTTAGAGTTAGCTACTTATTTTAATTAATTAATTAAGACTCATTTATTTTATGTAAATGAGTGTTTTGCCCGCATTTATATATGTGCACCTCATGTGTACCTGATGTTCATAGAGGACAGAATGTATTGGATCTCTTGGAAGTAGAGTTATGTATGGTCGTGAGCCACCCTGTGGGTGCTGAGAACTGAACTTGGTCCTCTGCCAGAGCAACAAGTACCCGATTGACTGCTGAGTCATCTCTCTCTCCCCAGTTGAACCATTTTTATAAGTTTCTTTCTTCCTCCTCCTCCTCTTTCATTTATCTCCTTCCTCACTTCATTCTTTGAAAAGTTCATAGTTTGGGATTGAACCTCAGGGTCTCACATTGAGCTACAACCTAAACCTTTAAGTTGTTTTTTTTTTTTTTTTTTTTTTTTTTTTTTTTTTTTAGATCAGGTATTTCTGTGTACCTCAAACTGGTTTTGAATTACAAATTCTAGGATTACAGGTGCACATTCCTTCATATAGCTTGAATACTTTAGTTATTATCCAATGTGAGTATGTATGTGTGTTTTCTTTCCTTTTAGTTTATAGCTTATGGATATGGTATGTCTCTGTGTGTATGTATGTATATAACCTGTCATAAAAGATTATATACTTTGCATAATTCTGTTCCCTGATAGGAAAAATTTTCACATTGCTGCGTTGAGGGAACTCATTTAGCTTTCACATCTGCATAGTTTCCCACTGGGCAGGTATAAAGTGTTTTTATAATCATCATCCAATTGCATTTGACTTGTCTTTATACTTTTCTGTTATAAAGAGAAATCTTCTCAGTGCATGTTTGTTATTACTTTTTACATTTCAGTTTGCTTGTATCCTTTATACCTTGGAATTACATTTCTAACTAAAGACCATTTCAGCCTGGCAGAGTGGTATGTGCCATTGTTCCCAGCTACTTGGGAGGTTGAGACAAGAGGATTACTTGAGCTCCGGTGTTAGACGCTAGCCTAGGCAACATAGGGATGGCCCTGTTGAAGGAAGTAAGGGAGGGAGGAAGGGAAGGAGGGAAGGAGGTGGAGAGATAATTTTTTGGGGTATACCGGATTTCTGTCCACACAATGGAACTATTGTTTCTGCAGGTTTTTAGTAGTTTTCCACTGGAGTGTAGTGGAATCTCATCCGTCCTAACCAATATAATATTCCATTGTATAGATTCTGTCCTAAACTTATGCAATCAATCTTTTTTGGGGACCATTTTTGGTTTACCTACCTTTTGACATTTAAAAAGAGTTATAGTGATTTTTTTGTGCCTAGGTCTTCAAGTATAAGATTATTTCTGAGAAGAATCTTTGGGTAAAGCCTATGTATGTATGTGTGTGTGTGTGTGTGTGTGTGTGTGTATACATATATATATATATGTATATGTATATATATAATTTCAATGTATTCTTAATTCAAGTGGAATGATACTGCTTTCCCTTTTCCACCCTCATATATATTATCTTTTGATAGCATTCTCTGGATATCATTTAGAAGTTAGACCCAGATGTGGTTGCTTATGTCTTCAATCCTAGCACTTGGAAGGCTGAGGCAGGAGGATTGTCTTAAGTTTTTATTCTAGCTTGGTCTCAAATCATACAACAAAACAAATAAAGCTTTGTTAACTTTCAAGAGAAAAATTGTACTTAAGCTTTTAATCTGAAGTTCTTTGATGGTTATTGTTTCTGTATATTTATTTGGAAAGCTTTTATTATTATTTTTCCCTATTTTTATATTAATGGTATTGTAATTTGTCTTTCTCTTATTGATATGAAGAAATTAATCCTTTTATGGTTGATATTGTTGAAAATATTTTCTCCAATTACATTTAAAGTTTGTTCTATATATTTAGTATTTTGACTATAATATAGCATGAGAAAGTTCTCTGGTCTTGTCTGGTTGGCATTTTAGGTACAACCTATTTTTGGGTATCTTTCCCCTTAGAGTTGGGAAAATTTCTGCTATGATTTCATTGAAAATAATATTATATACCTTGAACATGAAGTTCTTCTCCTTTTCCTGTGCATAGATTTGGTTTTTAAATTATGTTCCACATATCTCAATTGTTCTATTCATGCTCTATTACTTGGTCTATCTTTGATATTGTTTGAATATTCCAATTCCCCCACCTTGTCTTCAGGCTCCAATAATCTGTCTTCCTCTTGATGCAGTCTGCTGGTGAGTCTCTCCAACTTATATTGAGATGTTCATTTCCAGTTTTTCTATTTGGAATTTTTCTAGTATTTTAGAAAACATATGTATGTATTTATGTTTCTACGTACATTATGTATACACAAGGACAGCTGTCAACAGTGGCCACAACCCCACGGAGCTGGAGGTACAGGAAGGTTTAGGCTACTGGTCTGGGTGTTGGGAACTGAACTGCGGTCTCTGTCTTAACTGCTGAGCATATCTAGCTATTCAGGGTTTCTCTTTATTAAATTATTATAATATTAATTTACTATATGCTGTATTGACTTCCTCATGTTCTTTATTTCTTTCTATTCTATTTCAGTCAATCCCTGAGTTTGTGTTCTGTTTGATTTCCTTGAATATATTTATAATTCTTTTGAATGCTTTCCTGGGATTTCATCTAATTCACTTTGTAGGCCATCCTATGGAATTAGTAATTTTTGGTGGAGTCAGGTTGTATTTATTTTACACAGTCTTTAGGTTGTTTTTTTTACACTGGGTTTTGTTATCTTGCCAGTGGAAGTGTCTGATGTGCTCAAGAGGAGGGATTGGGCTTCAGTCACTCGAGGTGTCACTTTTGTCTGCTAAAGTGGCTCAGTCCCAGACTTTTGCAGAGTTGAACACAATCTCAACAGTTGCCGTCAAAGGGAAGGCTCACTATGAAATTGCAACAAAACACAATCGTTTAAACATTAGCTATTTTAGGAAGTAGGAAACATGAATAGTACTTTGCACACTTGAGCTGTGGGTGTGAGTAGGAAGGGAAAAAATCTGAGTAAGACTAGTAGTGTTGGTGCCTAGGTAAGGAAAGGTGAGGGAGGAAATATAAATATGTGACTACCAGGGCCAGATAGGGAACAAACTGGAAGGAGATGGGGCAACGCCCATCAGCTGCATTGTATGGCTGCTTCTCACACCCACACCCCTTTTACAATGTGACCACACAGATAGTAAGCACAATGTGCTGTTCCTGCAGATGCTCATGTGTTCCCCATTCCAGGGGCTGTGTCCTCAGATTCTGTGGCTGAGCTGTTCTGGGGTGTGGAGTTACCTGTGGCCTTTGGCATTGGAATTCTGAGTAATTTCCCCAGCTGCTGTTGTGTCCCTCATGAATGACCTCATCTTTTCCTTCTTCTGTCTTAGCTATTCACGGAACCACACCTTTGACACGTACATTGGGCAGGGCTATGTGATTCCTGGGATGGATGAAGGCTTACTTGGTGTCTGCATTGGAGAGAGGCGAAGGATTGTGGTCCCTCCTCACCTGGGCTATGGAGAAGAAGGAAGAGGTGTGTATTACCGGCCCTCCTCACTAACTGGTTACTTCCACATTGCTTAGGTCAGTACTTCTAGACATAAAATAGGGAGTCTAAGTCCAGCCGAAGACTCTGTCCCACTGATGGTTTTCATTTCTAGAGCTATTTGTTTGCAACAGCTTTCCACTCCCATATTCCTTTTCTTTCTGACCAATGTAAAAATCTGTGCCACTAGTGAAAGAATTGCACGGTGAATTCTACCTTGTTTCACCAATTGTTAATATTTTATTAATATATGTCAAATATTTTTATTTTAATTTTACATGCATGAATATTTTACCTGCATGTATGTAAGTGTACTACGTGTGTGCAGTGTCTGAGGAGGCCAGGAGAGGATACTGGATCCCTTGGAACTGGAGTCACAGACAGTTGTGAGCTGCTGTGTGGGTGCTGGGAACTGAACCTTGGTTCCTCTGGAAGAACAGCCAGGGTTCTTTACTGATGGACCATCTTTCCAGACCCAACACCTACTGTATTTTAACTGCCTTATATCTCTTTATTTATTTTAATTAAGGTGGTTGAAAGTAAGTACACCCCATTTTGTTTTTTATTTTGCACATTAAGAACCCCCCCATTTAGATGTACAATTAAGCAACATTAGTAAATTTAATGAGTTTTGTAGTAATCACCTTAATCCTCTGAACACTTTGTCACCTTAAGAGCAAACTATCTTTAAAAGGTTGTAGAAATAGCTAAGTGTAGTGGCACAGGCCTGCAGTCCCAACACTATGGAGGCGGAGGCAGGAATTCAAGGTCATTGTTAGCTACATAAGGAATTTGTGGCTAGCCTGAGCTAAATGGGACCTTGTTTCAAAAACAAAACAAAACAAAACAAACAAACAAACAAACAAAGAAACAAAACATGGACAAAACAGATGCAAATAATATCTGTTAGCTTTAGGAGTTAAACAAAAACTAGAATGATAAATAATACCTCCAAATCTCCCTAAATCACACCACCAGAAGTTAATGCTACTCAGATAAGCATAGCACATCAAAAATGTCCATGTATCTGTGAATATATGCTTATAAAAAAGGTATTTAAAACTTCCATGATGTTAAAAAAAAGAAAAAGAAAAAGAAAAAGGTATTTGCTGGTGTGATTAAGGACCTTGATGCAGGAATAGTGTTCTGGATTGTCCAAATGGCCCTGAGATGCTTTGAGGGTCTTTGAGGGAGTCAGGATGTTAGCTCAGGGAGAAGGTAATGCACTTTATTTAGACTGAGGAAGGGGCCATGGTCACAATGCAGATTGCCTTTGGTCAGAGGAAACAAAAGGAATCTCTCTCTCCTGAGGCCTCCAAAAGGAACACACCCTTCCAGAGCCTTTAAACTACACCACTGACTTCCAGAACTGTGTCAATTTGCTTGTCTTCTTCCTACCTTGTCCTGTTCCCTCCCACCTCTTCTGTATCTTCCCCTTCTCTTCCCTTCCCTTCCCTTCTCTTCCCTTCCCTTCCCTTCCCTTCCC
>CACVCL010023003.1:0-27109 GCA_902729485.2 Mus minutoides
GTGTATAACGCTGTGGCATGCTCCCTGTGTGTATAACGCTGTGGCATGCTCCCTGTGTGTATAACGCTGTGGCATGCTCCCTGTGTGTATAACGCTGTGGCATGCTCCCTGTGTGTATAACGCTGTGGCATGCTCCCTGTGTGTATAACGCTGTGGCATGCTCCCTGCAGAAGGAGGGGGTTGGCTGGCTAGTGGGTGGGTTGAGAACAGCAGAAATCACAGTCTCAGTGCAGCTTTGTGATCTGTCATTTATAAAAGCACTTTGATTCCTAAGGCATGAGTCACTGTCCAAAATTTGTTGCAGAGCACTGTGTCTTGTGCTGTGATTAAAAAGATGTATACAATCAAAAGAAAAAAATAGCTCGCAAGAACTGAGCATTAAACCAGATGACATCCTGTGGTGTTCTGAATGACAGACAGGAGTTTCCTCTTCCAAAAGACCTTTACCAAGAAGCCAATGCACTCTGGGGACCAAGAGTTATCATGAGCAGTTTGAATTTTCAGGGCCATAGGAAACCCCTTCCAATCCCTCATCCCCCTCCCTCATTAACCAGGCAGGACGTGATCATATATACAAGTACTAGCATTAGAAAAAAAAATAAACACATGGTGACTTGCTAGAAGTCACTGAAGTCACAATCATGTTACCTCTGCAGCATCCCTAGAAGAAGTTCTAGACCATTCATGAACGTTTCTTACCCCTGCCTGGCCTCAGTGTTTATGAAAAAGGGGGTGGGGTGGTGGATCTCTTACCCCTGCCTGGCCTCAGTGTTTATGAAAAAGGGGTGGGGTGGTGGATCTCTTACCCCTGCCTGGCCTCAGTGTTTATGAAAAAGGGGGTGGGGTGGTGGATCTCTTACCCCTGCCTGGCCTCAGTGTTTATGAAAAGGGGGTGGGGTGGTGGATTTCTCAATCACTAAGCTACTCATTGATGGCTTGATATTTGTAGCACTTCAAATACACTTGCTGTAGTGCTATGACAGGAGAGTCATTTCCCATAAAACTAAAAGGTATGTGCACTTTGATTAGCCATGACTACATGTTGATGTACTTATATGTCTCTGTGCACATTTTCATCCAGTTTCGTTTAAGACTCCTCCCTCCACTTAAGTCTTCAGCAAAATCCTAGCTAGGAACTGTTTGAGCCAGCCATGTTTCTTTCTACTATACTCTGACAAATATGTTCAACACAAAGGCTTTCCTCATTCCCATTCCTCTCATTCCCATTCCTCCCATACCCATTCTTCCCTTATAGCAACACTGCTATTTGCTTGAACAGTGAACAGCGCTAGCCATTTCCTGCTGTAACTTTCTCTGGATTATTAGAGGATTAGATACAGTTATATTCCCCAGTTCACAGCAAATGTTTCCCAGCTTGCTCTGCACAACTCACTTGAATCTTGTAAAAAACAAGACAGGATTACATTGAAAAGCATTTAATTGTATTTCACATAAGACTAGTATATTGTTAACATGAAGTTTCAACGCATTCAAAGTATTTCTAAAAGTAACTAGGTGTCCCAGATGTGTGTGTGTGTGTGTGTATGTGTGTGAGAGAGAGGGGAGAGGGAGAGGGAGAGGGAGGGAGGAAGGGAGGGAGGGAAAGAGGGAGAGAGAGAGAGAGAGAGAGAGAGAGAGAGAGAGAGAGAGAGAGAGAGAATTAGTTTTACAAAGAATTTTAGCTTATTTCTGATCCTAATCCTGAAATAATCTCATTTTTGGTAAAATAAACATCACCTTAAACAACCTGATCTTACCTGGAAACTCTTCCATGAGAAAAAGCCTTTTGGAAAGATAAAATTGCTGTATTTTTTTTTTTAACTGAATGGTAGTTATGTAACAGAGAAGCCAAGATGGAAGATACTAAATGCCAACAGTTTAATGACCTCGGCTTAAAGCTAACAGCAATATACTAGTGGACTAGGGGAGGTCACGTGGAGCTGACTCTGTGTGTGCAAGTGTCACCGCAGCCTCCCAGGCACCTTGCTGAGGGAGCCGTGTAGCTAGGTGACAGGGTCATTGTGCTGAGCTTGATAGAGCCCATTTCATCCTCGGAAGCAAGTGATTGACAACAGTTTCTACCTGTCCAGAAGTTTAGGGCACACTAGACCACTGTAGATATTGTTGGCCACAATTCTTAGATATGTCTATAGTTTTATATTTGCTATGAATCTCTTTCTTATATATGGTTTGGTATATAAACATATCTATCTATCTATATAAGTATGACTTTATATGTAATATATATATATATATATATATATATATATATATATATATATATATATTTCATTCCTAATTTGAGTAAAACCTTATGCTCAACTACCTTTGCTTCTCCTCCTTTAAAGTGCTTCTATGCTAGTTACAGAGAATTATTTTCTATCCATACACTGTGTACTGGAAGAAAACATGATTTAATTGATCTAGCCTGGATAGGAATTGAGCTGGGTTTTATTGATGAATGGAAACATGTTTGCTAGGTAAATATTAAAATTTCCACAGAGGCAAATTGGTTTGAACACCTCTGGGGCAACATCAACTCCAGGGCATCATAAAATATTCTCTCTCTCTCTCTCTCTCTCTCTCTCTCTCTCTCTCTCTCTCTCTCCCCTCTCCTCCCCCCCCATCTCTCCCCCTCTGATGTTATATTTTACCTGTGAGATGAGCAGGAGAATTGAACACAGAGAGAGAGGGGAATCAACCGAACAGTATTGCTTGAGAACTCCCTTCATTGCTATGCCCTGGAGGCCACTGCCCACCTCACTAATGTCACATTGATTCCAGTCCTCTCTTCACATGTGGCAGAAAGGGCTCTCAAAGCAATGGGGGTAAACACATGCCCAGGTGGCTCAGCTGCACTTGGTAAAGCTTTGATCAGATCCCAAGGAACTGGATTCCAACATGCTCCCCTGACAGTCACTGCTTCTTCTAGGTGTTCATTATAACCCTTCAAAGTTGTTGCCTGCTGCATTTTTCTCACGGGATGTCTGGCAGATGTGACAAGTGGAATCGTTAGATGGTGAATTTGAGCAAGGCTGGGGAAATGTACTTGTCTAGGAGGAAATGGGAGAGTTAGACCAGTGATGTCCTAGAAGCCAGACATCAGAGAGCGGAAAATGGCAACAGTTTCAAAGCTAAAACTTCTGGAAAGCTCACATTACCAGAATAGGTCCAGCAGGCAGAAGAGCATCACTCATTTGATGGGACAAGTCTGTGATGACTCAATGCTTCTCCCTTTGTAGCTTCACATCTGTCAAGCACAGCTTACAAGTTCACTAACCAGACTTCCATAATGTCTTCTTTCTCTCAAGTCACAGCTTCTAAATAGAGATTAGATTTTTTTAAACATTCTCATTGATAAAGTGTGTGCTCTTCTTGTACTCTTAGGCACTATTATTAATGCTTGAAAATATTTATCAAACCTAAGGTGTGATATAAAGGATATACATTGACCTTGAGATACACAAAGTAGTTAGCAGGGACTGCAGGGTTAACACTGCAATTGAACAAAATGGCAGGGGGAGATTAAGATATGAAAGCCCAACCACTAACTTGAAGATTAACCCACTCCACATGGTCTGAGTATGATACAAATCCCTCAAGTTCATGAAGAGCCTGGTCTGAGCTACATGCTATACATACTAGAAGAGCAACCAGGTACTTTAAGCCATGCGCTCACTGTGCTGGTGTTCATAACAGGTGAGGCATGGTGACTGAGCAGATGAGGTTGGAATGGGTCTTAGGATACAGATACTGATGGACATTGTACTGGCTGATTTTGTGTGTCAACTTGACATAAGCTGGAGTTATCACATTCCCTTGAGGAAATGAGTCCATGAGATCCAGCTGTAAGGCATTTTCTCAACTAATGATCAAGGTTGGGGGGCCTACGGTGAGTGGTGCCATCACTGGGCTGGTAGGGTTAGACTTGGGTTCTATAAGAAAGCAGGCTGAGCAAGTCAGGGGAAGATAGCCAGTAAGTAATATCCATGGTCTCTGCATTTGCTTCTGCTTCTTGACTTGCTGGAGTTATAGTCCTGATTTCCTTTGGTGATGAACAGCAGTGTGGAATTATAAGTTGATTAAAGTCTTTCCTCCCCAACTTGCTTCTTGGTCATGATGTTTGTGCAGGAATAGAAACCCTGACTAAGGCAGACATGTACTCAACATGCACATACAGTGACTCAACATGTACACATACAGACTCACAGCTATAGGAGAATTGACTTATAGTATGGAAAACTGAAGTCTGTCTTCCAATAGACCAACAATATCTGGAAAATCTCAGAATTATTCAGGTATGGTGATGTAGTTGAGTGAGGAGTAGCCAGGAGGTAGAGACCTTGGCAGCCTTCCCTTACACTGTCCAGCCATTGATGTTCCAGTGTTCTCTTTCACGTGACCCTCTGAGGTTACGGTACCAAAAGATTTTGATAGGGTTGGAATATATTGAATATTTAGCACTTTTTTACCCAGTATGGTTCATTTGTTTGATTTTACTACATGCTATATATATTGATTACATTTATACTCGGTACAGACAAAGTTTGGGTGGTAAAAGAGAAAACATGAGGGTCTCTCCAATTTAACAAAATCATGCTAAAAAAACAGAATTGGAAATGTATTCCCATCCACTAGAAATCTCAGGATAGAAAAGACATTCTATGAGTGATAAGAGCTAGAAATACTGGAGTTGGTAAGGTACTCATTAAACATATGTCTGCATCTATGCAATCATAGACCTGGAAGTTTTCTATCCCATTTAGAATTTCCACATGAAACGCACACATGTTCAGAGAGATCATTCTGTTTTGATGAAACAAGAGCCTGTGATCTTCCTACAGACTGTCTATATCAGGGTATGATAGGTTCCTTTGTAGCTCAGGCCTTCATTGCCAGGAGTGTCTCCCACTTGACCAAATCAGCACCATTGTTTAGAATCTCTCCCCTGGCTTGCCATCAAACTTCATTCCAATGTGTACTTTAAGGCTTCGTGGATAAGCTCGCTAGCAAGAGCTGATTAGGCCTTTTCTTCAAGGCCTGGTAGAAAAATTTCCATGGCCAGATTTCAAATATTACAATTATAGATCAGTCTGCTTTGGAGGTCTGTAAAAGCCAACTGGAGAATGCCAGAAAGAGTAGTGTTCAACGAATGTGTGCCAGATGTCTTAATGACGGACACATGGACAGAAAGATACTTGCTTCTTTCTACCCCACTGCTCTGTTTATAAAATGGGAAATTTGGCAGACCAACAAAAAGGTATCTGTGCATTCACCATTCTGAAAATTTTACATTGGCTTCTAGGGGTGGGTGTCTCTTTTCTGATGTTTGGCTAAGTCTTATTATTGCATGGCCTCCATAAATCCTAGCTGACACAGTAAGCATGCCTGTGCAGCTGCCTCAAGTCTGTTGTTACCTCAGTGTGTACAAGGACCAAGTCAGAGCACTTTTGGCATCCAGCTCTCATGCCTGTCAGGTGGAAGGATCAGATCTCTGAGTAAATCTCGTCCAATGTTCAATCAGTTTGTTATTCTCAAAAAGTAGAGTCAGGTGATACAGGGTATCACTGTGAGGCATACTACATGGCACATATGACATGTGAGGCATGGTACATATTACATACCATACATGACAGGCTAGTTATCAAGCTACAGTGTCTCGCTGCTCTGTCCTTTTGAACTGAGGATAGGAAGATGAATCTTCCCATCTTCTATTAATGGAGCTGTCCATCATTTCTGCCTATCTTTTAGACTATCAGGCATTGGTAACACTCTAGGCAGGCATTTGAATGAAGAGAACTTATTAAGTCCTTCTTTTGGTTGGCTCATGGCACATGCTCAATAGTTACATGTGCCTGATGGCTGCCATGTTAGAAATGTAGACCTTTATATCATCAAAAAAAAATCCATTATGGCAAAGATTTTTCAGACTGGAAGATGAGCAAGTGTTAGGGAGGAAACACTCAGATGAATGAGGAGAGTTCACTGTGGCAGCTATGAAGAAGTGTACCTCATCTGTTGCCTCTGGTTGACTCTTCACATATCTCCAAATGCTGGGTCTTGTTTCCTTCCCCATCTCAGACTAATCCCTAATACAAGAAAAAAATCCCTAATGCAAATCCCTTATTCCTCCACAGGCCCAGTATCTCCTACATTCCGTGTGCCTCTAAGTGGAGCTCTGTGACAGTCAGATTCTCACATTTACTCCATGACCCATATCTTCCAACTCTGACATACTTAGAGATGTGTGAGTCCCACAGTGCCCGCTCAAATCTGACACCTTTCACCATTGCTTCCCATGTCCAGCCACTCCAAGCTCCTTCACTTAGACATCTGAGAAAGCCCTCCAGGTAACCTCTCATCAGATTCTAGTTAATTTCCTGTATGATGACCATAGGGTCCTTTCATCCTGCAAGTTAAGAATGTGTCTTTAATTTTGAACTCCAGTGTTTTCCCTTTGCAATGACAATAAAGCACAAGCCAAAGGCCACCAGCATTCTATCTCCCACGTGTACCGTGTACCCCTGTGGTCAGTGTGCAGCCACAGAGGCTGTGTATCCTTTTCATTTTTGTGCCAAGCTCCTTCCTGAGTTGGACAGTGTGTGTTTGCATTTTCCTCCACCCGTATGGAAGGGTTAGCAGCACTATTATGGTTCTACTGGTTTCTTTGATCCTTAGCTAAGCTCACCCATAGTTAAAGAGGTTTTCCTGACCACCACCTATTGTCCTCTTCACTTGCCTTGTCTATCTGTTTTAGGTCCTCAGGATCCTTCCAGTGTCCATGTTTTATGTTCTTATCACATGGAGGTGAGAGCAAGCCTCCTGTTCATTAAAATCATCCTGAGAATCCTAGTAAAAGGATACTGAATGAATGAATGAATGAATGAATGAATGAAGAGAACAGAATGGACCCTCCTTCCATTTATTACAAGAACGACCTGCATCTACATGTTTCTGAGGGAAGTTGATTGCAAGGGACCAGAACCTTTGGTTATTTTTAGGGTACGATCTATCAGAAGTGAGCATGGAGGTAGAGAAGACAGGAGCATGTAGGAGTGCTGAGAAGGAAAACAGGGGAGGGAACTAGAGGAACGTATGAGAGTAGGCAAACATGGAGCTCTCCTTGGGCTGGGCTTTTGATGCCCTCCATCTTTCTCTTTACTTGTCCTGTGTCAGTTGGCTTACCAGGCTGTCCTGCCTCATCATGATTCCTACTCAGTGATTGGATTCTCTTTTGTGTTCTGTATTCTTTAGGACACTGTTTTAATTAGTGTTTGACTGCTGTGAACAGACACCATGGCCAAGGCAAGTCTTATAAAGGACAACATTTAATTGGGGCTGGCTTACAGGTTCAGAGGTTCAGTCCATTATCATCAAGGTGGGAACACGGCAGCATCCAAGCAGGCATGGTGCAAGAGAAAGCTGAGAGTTCTACATCTTCATCTGAAGTCTTGCTAGTAGAATACTCAATTCCAGGCAGCTTGGACTAGGGTATTAAAATTCACACCCACAGTGACACACGTACTCCAACGAGGCCATACCTACTAATAGTGCTACTCTCTGGGCCGAGCATCATACACACTGATGTCCCCAGATTCTGCTTCCATGAGTCATTGTTCCTTTGGAGCCACTTACCATATACTGTGGGGTTGTGGATAGATGTGGTTAACTATGGAGAGCTATCACCCAGAGGTGTATCTAAATAAATGCTCACTAAGCCACATGTGGTTCTGTGCTCAGTGTGTGCTATGAAGAAAGTCTGTATTCTTTCTCATGGAACATTATATAACAATTTCATCAGTGGTCAATAATAAATGATTTCATGGAGGCTGCTAACTATGACCAATAGATGTTCAAAGAAGCCATCATTCCACTGGGGCAGTAACTGAAGAGGACCCCCCTCCATGCAGTGGTGACTTTTTAGAGTAGAAATGAGGTTCATCCTATTTCATTTGAATTTGGAAAAACGCTGAAGAGTATGTGTTTAAATTTAGGAGTGCAGGAGTTGAGGTATAAAATGTCCAGTTGCTCTGATTTGGATAAAATGTGTCAAATCAAATGCACTTGCGATTGCCTTGGCTTGAAAAATATGCATGTATTTATGTTCTCTGGAGATGTCTCCCTGTGTACATGCCCTGCTGTGTTTGGCTTAAAAGCAAAGTCTTCAAAATGGCTAAGAGCTAGGCTGTGAAAATCCACCCTGGGAGAGCTTTTACTTTTCAATACTTAGTTTTTATTTCTGCATTTCTACCTATGGTGACATAAGACTCGACAGAGTTTCCGGTTTTGCTGTGGGGTCAGGGAATCGACGCAGAACAAGGGAAGAGAGTAGTGCTGACCCTGCTTGGAGCACTCTGGGAGGACCATCCCTAGGCAGCTTCAGACTGATTGTCCTTTTACCTCCATCCAGCCCCCGATGACCCAAACCGCTATGTGCCTGCTTATATATCAGCTTGTCTGGCATTTGCTCTGTGAAGGGTGGGTGAAACGCAGCTACTGACATTTGCTTTGGACTAAGAGGGGAGAGGGAGGAAGGACCTTGCTGCCGAGTCCTGCCCGGAAACAGTGTTGTCTTCAGGAGCATCTCTGAGTTCTCCTTCAAACCCACATCTGGAGTTTGCTCTTTCCCATCAGAAGGGAAGGAAAATAATGGCTTAGGTGGTGTTTTGATTCATTTAGTTTTAATTCTATCTTTGGTTACGAGACAGCATTTAATGAGCTAAACCCAGCAAGCTAGTTGGGCTAACCTAGCTGTGGTGGGGAAGTTTTCACAGAGAATGGAAGTTAGTCAGTAGAGATGGGGTGCCTCCATTATGCATATTGTCAAAAGTCACTTTGGTCACTTTTAGATATGGGATTTCTTTGTTTCAAGATATTTTGATATTGCTGTGATATGGAAATGTTAGAACTCATTCTGACAGGAAGACCCTTGTCCTGAGCCCATTTGTAAATCCTCTCTTTATAGCTCCTGCTGGTAATGAGAATATATACCAGCATGGGAGTCACTGGGCACTATCGGCTACCTAAAGAATAGTGTAACGGCACATGCTTTACCTTTCTAAGAACCGTACTTTGATCCTTAAAATAAAAGTTCACAAGGATATAACCATCAGTGTCTCTACCCCACAGACACTAGCTGTGATGTCAGGTATCAGATGGCCCTTGTTGATCAGCTTTCCCTCTCTGGAGTGATGACCAGTCAGGAGCACAATCCAATGGTACTTATCTCAATGTACCATTCTAGGCAATTCTTGTCCAAAATGAAATCTTACAGACATGCATAGAGTGATATTTGATGATATTTATGCAAGCCACACTTTGACCACCACACGCTCTTAATGTTTAATGTGTCCATGATTATAGTACTGATTGTATGCATATGTTGTCCACCAACAGCTGTCAGTAATTTTTATCTTGGAAGACTGGAACTCTGTACTTACTTACAGTCCATAGAAGTGAAATTCATACACTGGGCATGACATATGTGATGCAACAGAGAATCCTCAAGGAACATTCTGTTCCCATTTGTGGCATATAACCAGATTTCTTTTAGTGTCTGTATAATATTTCCCTTATGTGTGTTCATCTAGAAGTGGATATCACTTTCATCTCTGCCCCTTTTCTAATATGAATTGTGCCTTCTCATCTGCTAGACCTCACTTCAGTTTGTTTGCACATGTGCCCAGTGTGTGCTACCTATATGGTATGGGAATTCAGTTCTTTAGTTGTGTAGAGCCTCGTGCTGTTTCTCATTGTAGCTGTCTCTGTCCCATCATCAGAGGCTTTAAGCTCCACATGGAAACACCTTTCCTGATCTCCCTCTAGCATAGTTGGCATAGGCTGTCAGTTTTTACAAAGAACTGTTACATACTATGGTAGATGGGAGCCTGAAATAATTACAGAAAGTGCAATATGAAAATAGGCATATCTAGAAGACCCATGCCTGAAGACATTGACATTCATGTTGTAAGCAGTGTACATTTTAACGCTCTGCTTTGCTTCTCTTGATCAATCCACCTTCCTGAGCAACCACCTGTGGAAGAAAACAGTGTGTTACCAACATACCTGTCTTATCCTCAGCTAGCACCAATATAGTCCCTGCCCCTAACTGAGGAAGTCAAGCCTACCCCTTCCCAAAGAATAATCTTAGACCGTGAGAGCTGCATATCACCACAAATAGCTTCTAGTTGCTAGCTATGTATACATACTTAAATATTTATTATATAGTAGCATTCTACATTGGTATTATATAACATATTATATAACAGCTTACCTGGGTTAGACTGAGTTCAAGTGAGAAAGTAAAGATTACTGCCAAGCCTGTAGACCTTAGTTCAATTCCCGTAACCTTCAGTATGGAGAGAGAGAGCGAGCAACAGGGCACCCATGCACAATCAAACAAACCGACAGACAAACAAGCAAATGTATTTCTCCCTATTGTCTGGGTTTGCTCTCAGTCCTGGGAGAGAGCCAACAGGATCTGAGACAGATTTCACACGATCTCAGATCTTGTCTCTTGCCTCAGCTCTTCCAGCAATCCACCTATCAAAATAAGGCACCAAGTTTAGTCCACACTCAAAAGGAAATATATTGCCTACTATCTTGGACTGGCAGTGGTGGGCATTTCTAAGGCAATGATGTTTCTTGTAGAACCATATCTGTGGCCTGCCCAACAATCTCCAGTCCAGACAATGAGATCCACATACTTTTCATCTTCCCATACTCAAAATTTAGAGAAATTGGTTAAATGACTTATTTCTGTGTGGCTTTGGATACAACTCTTTCCCACACAATGTTCAACTGATCCACTGGACTTTAATGGTGGAATTTTTTAGATTAATCTCACATTAAAGAATGGAAAATAAAACCAGGATATCACCAAGATACACATTTGGTCAGCACCATGGCCAGAGGTTCATCGTAGCTCAGCTAAAACTAGCATGCAAGATTTTATTGTGTCATCCTATTAGCTATGTAGCAGAGACAACTGGAGCCTCTGCAAAGCAGAGGAAGACAAAGGAAGCAATAGAGACCCAGGGAACAGGGTCGGAATATCACAGAGGAAGGGTAAATGGGTCCTGCTCCTCAGCCAGACAATAATATCAAGGAACTGCAGCTCTTGTTCATTAGATGTTATTGCTCTTTATGTGCTGTCTTAGCCTCAAGGTTTTTTTGCTTTACTACAAGTTTGAAAAAAATATGTATATGTACGTTTATGTGTATGCACATATGTATATCTATATACACATGTCTCTATATATGTATATATGTATACATGTATGTGTGTATGTATGTGTGTATTATGAGTGTATATGTGTATATAGATATATGGATATAATTGTATATGTATATATGTGTGTGTGTGTATATATACATATATATATATATATATATATATATATATATGAATGTATATGTGTATATGTGAATAAATTATATTTATAGAAGTAATATATACATACATATAGCATATATATATATACATGGTGTGTGCATGTGCAGTGTGTACATGTGTACATGTGTGTACATATATAACACACATATTCCTTTGCCTTCTAATTCATTAAGTCTACATATTTTGTTCTTTGTTTTTGGGGTTTCCATGTACTTAGTTTCTAGCGTTGTGAATGGTATGCTCAGATTAATTTTTTTGTATATTGTACCCATGCCTTCATTGTGTAAATTAGATGAAACTTGGATTCTGTAGGCAGCGATCTTATTATTTGTAAGACTGTTATGGCTTCATCCTAACATTTTATTTTAGTTGAAGCGTTTCAAAGTTCTTATTGTTGAGGCACATCGCACTTGCTGACTCGCTGCATGTTTTCCAAGGGCATCTCAAGAACTAGAGTCTGAATGTCATAAATGTCAGCCTTCAGAGCAGCAAAGAATGTCACCTCTAGTTACAAACAGATTGGGGTGGAGTGAGCCTCAGACATCGTCCTTGTTAATTGAGTGAAGTTTGGTAGCTGTGAAAGGAAAACAAATCAAGGCCAATACATCACGCTGCTTTTCAGGATGGTATAATTTATCTTAAAGAAACCCCAAGTGGGGATTCCTCAGAGACAGAGTGTCATGCCAGGCAGTGTTAAGCCAGTCATGCAAGCAAATGCACACTCGTCTTGAAACAAGTATTTCATTAAGAGAGTAATAGTTTTAATTGCAGTTTTGCTATTATTTATTAATACTTCAATTTCTTCATCTCAAAGTGTGTCAAGGAATGCAAGATTGATGGTCAGGAAGCAGACTGATGAGAGAGCCCTCTGGCATCACCTTGGCCATAGGTGCCCTTGACTCAATAACACAGCAGAGATCCCAGAGTGCTCTGTTCCTCCCTCACCACACTACACAAGTGATTCTGTGCATTTAAAAACATACTTTGTCTGTTGTGTATACATGAGTGAGGAATTAGGTTCCCCAGGGAAATACATTGGAGATTTGCTTTTTGAGTATTAAAATTAAAACATTCCAAGATCTGTGTTCCCTGATGGATTGTGACTTCAGTGGTGCAGCCTGGCTGGGTCTGCATGTGTCTTTGGAATGAATTAGCCATACTTAGCAGTGAGGCATTAGCTGCCCAGCATGGGAACAGCTCTCTGTTAGAAAATGTTTGAGCAAATGTTTTCTTCATCAAACGTGTTTCCCTGTGTGGAGGGATGTTTCTCAGCAGCGGTGACCGGATCCACTTTGTTTAGGCTGTGACACCTGAGTCTGGCTCTCAGGAAATATGCCATATGGAAAATGAATCCACCTTTCCAGATGGTGGAACATTCGATGTCATATGTAAATGGATTTCCAAGATGGTTCTACTTAGGAGTCCTTCATTTATAGCATTCCATTTTGTAAATAAATTGTTTCATTAAAAAACTCATAATTTTGAACCACAGTAAAACTAATAGATAAAAGAAATAAGTCATAAAACAGAGAAACCTAAAAAACACAAGGAAGTAAATGGGCCTGAGGGTGAGTTAGTCTTCACTGTTGAATCTCCTAGGAATCTGTCAGCCAAGCCCTAGAGTGGTTGACAGTGAGGTAGCAATGACGCCTTTGCTCGGTGCAAAGACTAGCTTCTTAAATAGCTGCTCAGGTTTAGGGGCACACTGGGATCTTATCACTTTGACTGAAGGAAAATATAGGAAGTTATCAGTTGTGATGAGAGTCAAGGCTCTCATCCAACACAAGGGAAGCCAGGCTTAGATGTTCTTTCTTTCAGTTGTTCTTTAGGGCACAACAAGGTGAAATGGAGAGTTTTGTTGTTAGAGAAAGACGATCTGTGATCAATTCCACAACTTCATAATTCTGTGACATTGGGTAGATGATGAAACTTCTTCATATATTTTTTTCAAAAGTCTGTAATCAGGAATGATACTCTATCAACTTCAGGACACACATGCTATTCTGTCTGAAGAGACACATGAAAAGTGCCGAGTATAGGAAGGAACGGACATATAAGCACCAGAAAAGTGAGATCTGCTCTCACGACTTGTTTATAGCATTACTGTGTTTATATAACATTTATATAGTATATAAATACACACACACACACACACACACACACACACACACACACACACACACACGCATGCACACACACATCTGTATAGCTAACAGAGGTGGCACAGTAGCAGCAGTGACATTAGCACCTTCCAGCTCAAGACTCACCTGATGGCTCTTGTCATTTGGTAACTTGCAAGTAGTGAAGTAGAAGCCTTTCTAAAATAAGATTCTTGTCATGAATTTAAATTTCTAAAATCAAAATATGGGATTTGAGTGACACGCCCAGCAATATTCCACTACCCTTTCACATTGTGCTGTATTTCCCCAGCCTTGGGTACAGATCATAGAATAACATCTCTACTTCAGTGGCCTTGCTAAAGAGTGTCAGATCCATGTCTAACCGCGCAGTCTACACTATCAGCAACCAGCAATGCTTTGTTCAGATGTATTTCCTAAGAAAGTAAAAACAAATCTACTATCCCATGTTAGCTTGACACTGCTTTATGTGTTTTGATTTTAAGTCTTCCAGAGTGTCTAATCATATGAGTGAAAAAAAAATGTGACTAAAATCCTTATAGAGAAGAAGGGGAAAGATACTGAACCCAGTTGTAGATTTTCTAAGGCAGACACAATGTGATCAGTCCTTTTATGCAAGGAACTGAACATCTACAAGTTTTATTTCCCTAGATAATATTGAGGTATGAGCCCACAGCTTACCTAGAATATGTGAATAAAAACATCTTTTATTTAGAAATGGTTCTGTGATAATATTTCAGAATATTGTAATAATGTTCCATTTTGCAACTAATTATCAAATTGAATGTGAATAAAAATTTAAAGTGTTCATTTAGACTGTTCAACATCACCTTATGAAACAATTATAAGGTAAGTTTTATTTAAAAAACAAAACAAAACTCAATGAAAATAGTTTTGAGTCTACTAATACTTTCTTTTCTACACATGCCTTTGGTAAGAGAATTTGTGTTGAGATGGCTGTTAACCTGCCCTGTCTCTTATCCCACTCGGTAGATATCTTTGCCAAGTTTTTCATATGGAATAGAGACTTACTGCACATTTACTAAGGAATATTTCCAGTACACATACACTGATAAGTCTACATGAGCTATAAGAGCTGAGAACCTTCCTTTTCCTCCTAATTCTGGCCAGCACCAACTGTCGGCAGGCTGTCACCTCCTACCTGCAATGGACTGTAAGCTTCTCCTTAGGACTCTTCCTGCTGGACTCCATTTCTAGATGGGTAGTAGATAAATCTGTTTGGCTGGACAATTGGAGCCATGGATTAATTTCACAAATATTTACTGGGCATCAGGTGTTCCAACTTTTGACATAAATGTCAGTACCACAGAGATGATAACAGGTCTCTGGTGCAATATGGCTTGGGTTAATGTGTGTTCAGAGGAGAAAACCATGTAGGGAAAAGGAGGTGAGGAGAAAAGGAAGCTTCTTAGTGACTGATGCTGAGGGAGTGGAAGACACGCAAGCACATAAGCATACAAGTGTGCATGCCCCCCATGCACCAGTGAGCCTGCCACACACACACATACACGCACACACAGGCACACACACACACACACACACACACACACACACACACACAGCCTCTGATGGTCTGAGCAGTCAGGCTCTGTGATAATGTGATGTTTGACCCAACCTTTGAAATCAATAAACATGCTTGTGGTATGAAAGATGATCTCTTCCTGTAAGACCAATTCCAAGGCATGGACACCATAATGTTTGTCACTAGGTAAAACAAAATTAATTTTCACTAGATTTTTCTGGTGATGTTAGCTTGGACAGGCACATGGGCATCCAACTAATGGTGTCTGCCTGGCTTCGATGAGGTTTCCATTCGAGGTATAGTGTCAGGACTGGAGTTAAATATATGGGAAGATTTGGTGTTGAATGGCTTCATCAGGAAGATGCATGCTGTGACTACCTGACAGGGGCTGAGTTTTCAGTGGTTCCAACATTTAGAAATTAGAAAACGTGATGAGTCAGCAAAAGGGGCAAGGAATTATTACTAAAGACAACGATGGAGAGTGGTGAAAGTTCATTTTAACAACACAAATCTCACTGGAAAGCAAATCATACTTGTGGGTGTGCGAATGTGTGTATGTTCAGTGAATGTGTGTATATTTAGGAGACACAGTGATATTTACTATCAAACTGATGGGCCATAACATTTAACTTCATGTTTTAGTCTTTTAGTATTGACTGGCTTTTAAATAATTACATATTATTTTTTCTAATTAGCAGCAAAAGCTATTTTTCCATTTTAGAACTCCACACATTCCCAGTCTCGGGCTCAGAATACAATCTGTTCTCATTTATAATTGTATTGAACAGCCCACCACTGACGACTTCCCTGTGGTAGCTTTTGCATGTTTTCCTAGATCACAAGTCAATTACACAATTCAATACCTTTGATGTTTCCTCTATTATATAAGAGTAAAAGTTCTGGGAAGAAAATAATTTCAACGGCAGTGAGTTGGCCTCAGCTGGGGCCCATTGTACAAACTGACACCTACGCATCCTGTTTGTCCTGTAGACACAACAGAGGGTTTTATGGATTTTCAGGGACACAAGATGACTTGCTGAATGTACTTCCTAAGTTGTTCATAGAACACATTGTTTTACTGTGATTATATTCTACCTTTATGTGTCTGAGAGCCCTATGTGTGTCTCTGTGTGTGTTTGTACAGGAATGGCTTTAGCCACGAGACAATGCACATCTGCCATGTAATAATGTTCTTGATAATAACACCCATTTCAAAGATTGTCTCCATAAAACTGCTTACTTACCTTATCTGAAAAGCATTTTAGATATTTTAGAGGGCATATCTGAAAAGGTCCTCTCACCCTCTCGCTGTATACAAAATATCACTTCAGGTTTATCTCCATTTAAGTATATCTTAAACTATTTCAAACAAACGTCAAACCAAAAGAAGGATGATGTAGGGTAACATATAGACTGGGAAGGTTGATTTATGTGTGTATATGTGTACACATAATGTATATGTACATATATTGTATTATGTTGTATATATGTATATATATTGTATTTATATACTTTTGTATGTCTACAACATATATATGTTGATACATGTATGCATATATATGTGTGAGTATTCATATATAATATTTTATGTATAAATATACACACATATATGCATATATGCATATATATATCACAACAAAGAGGCTGTAAATTTGAGAGGGAACAAGGGTGTGCATGAAAGAGGGATAGACAGAAGAAAGGGAAGGGGAGAAATGTTGTGATTATATTCTAATTTCAAATAGATATTATGAAAAAAGAGGGAAGATGGAACAACAAACATAGGAAACCCAGTCTCTGTTACTTATGGGGCACTGGCAGCCTCTGAAAGCTCACTTTAAAAAAAAACAGGTTGCCAGCTTGAGAATAAAAATGCTGAAAAAAATGAAAGGAGAATAAAAGGAGAATTGCCTTTACCTATATTGAGAGATTGGAGTTGATATACATGACCTGCTCCTGGTTGGTTAGATGGAGAGCTTAGGGCAGAAAGACATCTTCTTGCTTTATATTTTCTCATCCTCTCTCAGTTCCATCCCTCTTTCACTGGAGACAGGACTCTTTTTTATTGCCCCTACCCCACTATTCCCAAACTATGTTAGATTCTTGCAATATCTGCCATATCTTTTAATATTTTCTTTTCTTTTTTTGGTGCCAGTATCTAAGAGCTAAATATGTAAACCAGAGCTTCTGGGATACCCACAATCTAAGCAGACAGCACGGATGGTATGCTATATTAATAAGTGGGAAACACTCTGAGAATGGCAGCAGACAGATTCTGTGACCATCTGTAGAGTGGGACCCTCCTTCTGTCGGTGTGGAAAAAAAAGGCGGAATTCTTTGAGCTCTAACTTTGTTTTTATTTGCAGTGGCTATGATTTACCTCCATGTCACTCAGGGTCAAGGTAGATACAGGAGAGATCTGTGTATTAAGACAGAGTTATTCAGAGAAAACAGAGTGTATCTTAAGTCATGGCCAGTGAAGCAGAGCAGGTTTAAAGTGTGCACTAACAGCAAGACCATTCCCACTAACGTGAAGGTAAGCATCAGCTATGGAACTGGGCTCATTTAATCTGAGCTATTTTAGCTGGATATGAAATTGAATTCAAGTAGATGATGGGTCACGGACAGCAGTGATGTGCACAGGGGGTCACAGCAGCTTCACTTAATTAAGCATTAACTAAGCATTGATGGCTTAGTGGCAATCATAGAAAACTTAAGATTCTGCCATCAGAGTCTTCTGCACATAAGTGATCTTGCTAAGGGCCTCATCACATGATATAATCAAAGCATTTAGATTGAAGGGGAAATGTCCTAGGCTATGGGCAGGAGGGAAATTTAAGGTAACTGGGTTTGCAGTTCCAGTGTGAAGAACCTGAAGGGATATTGTGCTTTACTCTGTGCAGTCAATACATGCTTATGGAAATAAAATTACTTCAAAGAAGGTGGAGAGTCTGATTCCCCTTCCATGTGGAACTGGAAACAAGATGAGGGGCATGCCCTTAAGTGCTTTCAAGCTACCTCTGCAAGAACATGTATTTAACATGTCAATTCTCAGAACATCTAATATTCAAAACAGGGAGATAACAAAGTGATAACCTCGCAGTGCATTCACATGGTAGGATGAAGGCTCTGTACATCCATGCAGTAGGATCAAAAGCTCAGTGCATCCACACGGTAGGATAAAAGGCTCAGTGTATCTATGGGGTAGAAGCAACATTTTCTACATTTGCCAAAGCTGTTTGTAAAGCCAGCATCTATTTTAATTTTATATTTATGGTTGTTTTACTTGTGCTTGTATCTATACAGTATATACATGCTGGTTCTCTCGAAGGGAGTTACTGACGGTTCTGAGCAAGCATAAGGTGCTGGTGGACCAAACCCTGGTCCTCTGCAAGAACAGCCAGTGCTCTTACCAACTGACCCACCTCTCCAGGCCCTGTCTTGTTTGCTTTTAAATATTTTATTTGTATTTAGTGAACCCAGCATCTTAGCCCATGCCTTAAATAAAACAAACAAGCAAAAAATCCAGCCATGATAGTTATAACATGAAAGGACTATTGTCATTAAAGTTTGTGTCACTGAGGAACTATCATAAACTATACTATAAACATAACTGTGTAAAGCTGTGTGGCATGGTTATGACTCCCTTGGTTTTCATTATTTGTGTCTATAATAAGTTAAATTCTAGTGGCTAAAACACTTCTAAAATCTTTGCTGAAGGAAAATGATGTGTTTTGATAAAGTCTAAACTGATCAAATGAGCAGAAGAAATATGCATGCAATTACAACACGTACATATGTGTAAGCACAATGAGACAGAAGTGAGGGAGAAGGAGAAAAGAAGAGGGAGAAGAAGAGAGGCTGATTGTATTAATGGTACAAAGTAATGGAGTATACAATTCTCTTCAAAATCATAAAATAACTCATTTTATTATTCATAAATTAACTCATCAAACTTCATTGAGTGCTTGATTCTCCTAGCAGTGATCCAGGGGGGAAAGAGTTAAGTAAGAGGCAGATTAGTACAATGATCTAACCCTCAGCTCTATAGTACAGTGCTGTACAGGCATCTGGTGATGAAGGCTTAAACCACTGCCCAATCAGGGTCAGTGAATTAGGAAGCAGAAGCAAGGGCCCTGATGTAAGCTTTAGAAAATGTGGGACTGAAGCAAGGAGATGGCTGGATGGATTCTTATCTATAAGGCCGAGAGCTCAGCGTGAGCAGTGGCTGTGGCTGCAAAGGACTTAGCATTTCTGTGCCTGAGCAAACACTTCCTAGGCACTGCTATCTAAACAAGGCAATTAGTCATTGCTCTTATATACCTGAGCTTACACCAGTGTAGTAGGAGCTCACTCAGAGTTTCTTTGTCTGAATACATGTTTTTAGCTTTGTCTAATGACTGTAATTTATTTGATGACATCCCAACTGTCTGGCACAGTGGCAAGTGTCTTTCCACTCTGCCCTTTGTTCTTAGTCCTCACTGGAAACCTTGCTAAAATCAGTAGCAATAAAGGCACCTCAGCCTGGAAGCTGGCACACACTGAACATAGTTGTCAGACATCAGTAAGTCAATCTGCTAGCAAAAGGTATCCGAGAGACTCTTGATGGGCTTGAAAATGCTTAAGAAAGGACCGGGGAAGCCTGGAGCCTTGCTCCAGCCTTTGAGACTACCTCTGCCACCTTAAAACACAAATCCTTTGCGTTCTAAACTCTTTTTGAGTTGTAAATATGCAAAATATTTCACTGTACTCATTATTGTTGTAGGCAAACATTTTCCTGGTGATTGATAGGCTGATAGTTCAGTTTTTAAGTAGCAGTCTATAATTTAAACAAATATATTGTCTTTCAACCACCAGACAGGCTTATTCAGTGCATCCTACTTAAGAGAACAGACTGCCTCGCAATTGTATCCCGGATGCTGTGTTCTGTTCTAAATGACTCTAAACATTTTAGAAACAGAGACACTAATGAACTCATTTCTCATTGCAACAAGAATAGCTTACATAAATAAAAGCCCTTGCCTTGCAAGGCAGGTGTTGAAATGTTCATGGGATCCTTACTCTTCGCCTAACGTTTTGAAACCGTTACATTCATCTTTACATGGCAAATGATGATTAAACATTTTGCTAACTGAACTGGGGTGATATTAGTCATGATAGGAATATTTGTCAAAATGCTCACATGACGATTGTGGTTAGAATCTCAATGCATGCTCTAGCATCCTTTCTGTCCACAGAGGAGATGAAGAGCAGCAAGGAGACTTTGCTCCTTTCTGGAGACGCAGGAACATGGTTTTCTGCTAACTAATGGCAAAGGTGAAAGTATGGCCTGCACTACCACGACCTCCTCTCGGCCACAAGTCACTTTTCCAGCTGCTCTAAGATATAGGATCTGTTGGACAACTCCGCATTTTATCAGGTTATTCGTAAATGATTTTTGACACGTTGAACTGTAGCCTACGAGCAATGACTCAGGAGAGTTTCCAAAACCCAGGCAATCAAGGAACACTCCAGCTTACTAGATAATCTTACTCTTAATCAGAATCTAATTGTGCATGTGTTATTGTGTTTTGGAAATATTTCATTTCTATGTTTTGTATCACAATCACAGCCTAATTACATATAATTCAGAGGGATTCATATGAAATGTTATGAAAACTAAAGAATAGCAGTTGAGCTCTTACAAAATTAATTTAAGGCTTGGAGACAAATGGAAGCTATTATTTAATGTAAAGGGGAAATTCTCTTATTAAAACGGTGCCCTCTCTACTAAGGCATGGTGGTCCAACAGTAACCTCAGTACTCAGGGAGACAAGGCTGGATGACGGCAAATTCAGGCCAGCTTGGGGTACAAGACTCGGCTGTTATAAATAAATAAACAAACAAATAAACATTTGAATAAATATTTAAATAAATATTTGAATAAATATTTAGATAAATAAATAAATAAATAAATAAGAACATAGGAGGCATATCACTTTAAATATTAAAGTATATCAATGAAATGAAATCCTAACATTTAGAATACTTAACAAAAATATATCATTGTTGATGCAGGATGCGTAGACTCACAAATGCTTCTAGAGTCATCTTCCCATGTGAGCATTCACAGAAAAAAAAAATGTACTTACTACTTTCTATGTATTAAATGTTGACCGTATTCAGGTGGCTGAAATTTGCCTCTGGCTTTTCTTGTGACCTGGGAATGTAACTAAAATTTTAATTGTGGTGAAAATAGTCCATTTAAATCTATCTCTGGATTTTTGTAACGACTTCTATTGAGCCAGTATTCATAAAACATGTTGAAAAGCAGAAAGGAGAGGAATAGATAAACAGCAATTTGTATAATTCATAAGCTGGCATTTGACTCTTGATTGCTGACATTTCATCACACACGCTGCTCCCCAAACAGAGAGAAGCCGGGAATAAAAGCCCTGGTCCAAAATATCTCAGCAGTATCGTGTTTACCATTCTCTGTACTGAGAGTTTAGGCAATTTTTCAATTAAAGTGGATAGTCATTTAATTATTTGGAGAAGTAATATTTTCTCACCTTTGATTAACTTGATCACTTCAGCACTTTTAAATACTTACATTATTTCTTCAAATGATATCAAGTTGTAATATGCCATTTGCAGAAGTTCAGAAGCTCAGCGCATATCTCCCTTTCTTCCTCTTTTTCCTAGAAATTCAATTTATTTAGTTTTATTTACAGGCAGAATTCTAGTGTCATGTGGCCAGTGCAAGAAAAGGGCAAAATTAAAAAGGGTATTTTTCCCTCTACAATTCGTGCAGTTGGATATTTAAAAGGTGACACGCCAGAGATTACTCAGTGAAATTTATTTACATTGACTTTCATTTTTCTACGCGCAAGTAACTGGTTTCTTAATATGAAACAGCATTCATCGAAACATAGAAATGGCCAGCCCTGTGGTTCTTTGCTGATTCTTTCTTATCACCTCTATGGTGAAAACATCCTATCTCAGTGATTGGATCTCCACCAATTACATGGGGCCTGCCTGGTTTTGTTTGTGGCTTTGTTATTGTTTGTTTTACAAACATGCTAAGCTGTCTCCCTTTCCCAGGGGTTGCTTTTTTGGTCTCAGTCATTTATGGTTGTCATGGTAATGCTCCTCAACTCATTTACTCAGATCCTGTACCGCATCCACACACAGCAATATTACATAAAGAGAGAGAGTCAAGATTGCCTAAAGTAATGTAGGTCATTAATTTATTTGGTGTATTAATTTCTGTTAAGCCTCTCTGGGCCTTATTCTCCACTAAAGTGGATGTTTATCAGTGGTGGCCTCTATAGATTCCTTTTGGATGTTATTGGGGATTGTTGAGAGAGGAGAGAAGAGCAAGATGCTCAAGTCCGTCCACTTCAGGAAAGAACTGAGGGAAAGCCCTTCATGGATGAGCAGTATTTTATTAATTAAGTATCAGAAAGTAAATACTAGGATGAAGCAAGAACGCAAGAAAGCCACCTACAGATGTTTCATTCTTGCATGTACTGATGCAGTCTTGATTGTACGTGAGCTACAGAGGGAATCAACGCAGGTGGTCTCCTCGTGGGCTTTACAGTCTAGTGGGACACAGCTGTAACAAAGCCCCAGGTGTTTCTCTACTGCTCACAAGAAGGTCTTACTGACAGTGAAAGAAAGGATGAGAATTTTGTCGATAAAAATCAAGACAAACACTCCTTTAGATTCGTGAAATCAGAGAATAGATGTCTCCTTCATTCCTAGGCAAATTTCTGGAAAATTCAGGATCGCAGACTCATTTTTGCCATGTTAACGGCCGGCCCCTTTCTGATTTCCCTTCACACCAGAATCCAATGTGCTGTTTTCTCCCATCACCTGATAAATCTGCCTGGGGTGCTGTTCATTATTTCTTTCCTTTTTTTTTTCTCTATTTCCCTCCCACCCAGATCAAAGAACTAAACTGAGCTTCTGGTCACAATTACTATCTCTACAGTGACATTTGTGTTTTAATCTGATTTTCTCTGCAACACAGCAGAGATTGAATCACAGTGCAGCAAGGTGAGGTTGGAGAAGGGCTGAACGGAAAGGGGTAGCCTGGAAGACGGGGTGTTTTATCTGTTGTCAGACGGACCCTCCGTAGAGACTGGTTATTGATCTTTTTTTTTTTTTTTTTTTTTTGAACTGCCTCATATTTGAGGCCTTTGCTCTCCCAGAATGCACACCCGAGTCAGAAGAGCCATGTAGACAGATGATTTTATATCTCTTCTTGTGGAGCTTTCTTCCTTCTCAACCCTCAAAGCCACTGGGGAAACCCTTTACACTCTGACTAAGCGCAGGTTCCGAGCACCAGCATGAATCCTGGGTGTGGCTCTATGTCGTGACATCACACAATCTCGGGAAGAATCAGATGTGTCAGCCTCTGCGTACTTGGGTTCCATGTCTACAGATCAAACCAAAGAAAACCAGCTACATCTGTACCACATATACGCACATATTTTTCTCATCATTGCTCTATAAAAAAGGTAAAGGTATTTTGTTTTTATTGTGTTGGGAGTTATAAGTAACCAAGTATGACCTGTATACAGGTTAAAAGTATGTATTTCACTGTCTTATGAAACAGACCTATATATCTGGATTTTGATATTCAAAGATGGAGTAGAGGCTATCTCCATGGAAATATGTTTGTATTCAGAAGCAAAAGTCTGATCTAAATTTAAGATTATTTTTTTTTCTCCTGTGTTTGGAAAAATGACTCAGTGGTTAAGAACATGTATTGTTCTTACCAACCAAAGTTCTGTTCCCAGCACTATATTGGGTGGCTCACAAACAGCTTTAGGGCACTGACATTCTCTTCTGATCTCCATGGGTAGGTGGACCCATGGGCATGTAACTTCCTCATTTATACGCATAAATAAAAATAAATCTTAAAAAAAAAAAAACTTTAGTATTTTTTTTTTAAATGGAGAGTTTCAAGAGACTCCTTTGACCCTGTTTCTGACCCATGGATTTCCAGAAGCATATTATTATAGCAGCAATCACAGCAAACGTAAAGAACTTCATTTCTTTTTTCACCAGGATATCTTATTTATTTATCTATCTATTCATAATTCTAAGCCATGTTTTTTTTTTTTTTTCCTCTGGACGTAGAGTCTAGGCCCCACAGTCAGGCACTATGGAATGTGGTGAAGAGTCGATGCGAGTGGCAGGAGCCTGTGTTGATGTGGAAGCACCTTGAGGAATGTCCCTTACGTTTAATAAGAATGCTTGCTCTGAGTCTTAGCAGAAGAGATGATCAACTAGGACATCTCTGTGTTTTACATTTAAAAAATAACATTCCTAAATCACAACCTAGAGATAGCCTTGTTCTAATAAATAGATAAATACAATAATCTATCTAAAAGCTCATTAAAACTAATTTCAAAGGACCAAGAAATAAGATGGTATTCTACTGGAATGCAGAAGTCCCTGCTCTGGGTGTTTGGAGCTACAGAGAATTGGAGCTCCTTGACATGCCTGCTGGGTATGCACTAGGCTTTAGTCCTTGTTGATACCCATGGCTGTTAGTGATATAAGTCACAACAAACTTTTAGGGTCTTACACTGTTACAAGCCTATGAAGTTGGTAAGGTGATGATCGATCCCACCCTTTTTGTTTGTTTTTGTTTTTCCAGACAGGGTTTATCTGTATTGCCCATTCCATTCTGGAACTCACTCTGTAGACCAGGCTAACTTCAAACTCAGAAATCCACCTGTCTCTTGCCTCCCAAGTGCTGGGATTAAAGGTGTGCATCACCACTGCCAGGCTTGATCCCACTCTTAAAAAAGAAATTAGATCTAAATTTCTGCATTGTATATGATGAAACTGTAGACCCAAGAACTTTCTGGAATGTCTGGACCATGGGTGACGAAACTTTCCCTTCTCCTTTCTCCAGTTCTAGTGCTAATGGACCTTGTTTATCAGTAAATACAAAGTGAATGGAAATATTTCACTCTGTCCCTGTCACCTCCTGGGGTGACCTTGAAGATGCCCTTGAAGATCCTCAATGTCTGCATGAGATGCTTAAGAGCACTAATTCAATCTCACTTCATGGTAGACAGACATTCCAGTGCTAAATGTATGCACAAAGGTAATGGAATACATGCTTTTCTCAAGATTTCAGAAAATTGATATTGTCCCCGACAGAGTGAGTTTTGTGAAGTCAGTGATTAAATTAATTAAATACCATGCAGAGTGTTTATGAGGTCAGTATGTGGTAATGACAGAAAAAAAATAAACACAAAAATTGATGCTGTGTTATTCCTGGGTATTTATTCTCCTTGACTATTATCCAAGAACAGATGGCAGAACCTGTCAGCTGGGTTATGGGACCCCTGCAAGCAGGAAGTAGGTGATGATAAATGGCTGGTAATTTCCCAGAGTGAAGCCACTGTGCAGAGGCTGAGCTTAGATGAATAGATGTGAGTATCATCTCTGGAATCTCCTCCAATAATTCATTTTTCCTGCAAGTAGACAAAAGGCCAGTGCCTTGTGCTTTGGCTCTATAAAATCTTGAGAAAGCTGACAATCATTTGCTTGCTCCTTAGGTAAAATTTGTGGCTGAAATTTTACCTCACATTTCTTACAAGATTAATAAAGTTTTTATTTCCCTTGTTGGGCACATAGTTTTTCAGAGCATTTCATATCTTCTCAACTGGCCCCACTGGTACTGCTTAGCCTGCCTGTCTGCTTAAAGATTTACTTTTAGTAGTTTTGACAGTTTATTTGTACCTATTTTCAGATGGAATAAAAGAGATTTGTTATTTGGGTTTAAGACTTGATTATTAAGAATCTTTTCAAAGAAATATTATGTGTGGAACTTCAGGAAGCATAAGATATACCTATTTTGTGTGAAGGGGACTGGTGTGGGAATAGTGAACTAGTTAAATCTTTGAAAGATGAAGAAGGATCATGGATTTATTAGGATTCCTTAGTCCAACTTCTATGTAAATGAGAATTTCCTGACCTATATAAGACAGATGGAGGATAATTTTTTTTTTTTCGGATTTTTGAGACAGAGTTTCTCTGTGTAGCCCTGGCTGTCCTGGAACTCACTCTGTAGAGCAGGCTGGCCTCGAACTCAGAAATCTGCCTGCCTCTGCCTCCCAAGTGCTGGGATTAAAGGTGTGCGCCACCACGCCCGGCATGGATAAATTATTTTTAATTATTTTAAAAAGCCAGCAGGAAGTGGGAAGTGGGTCCTTAACAACTGGTACCCTAAGGTTAAATAGTATTGATGATAATAATCCTCCTCCTCATGGTCATAAGATATAGTGGAAGAGAGGACCTACTAGCTAATGCACAGGGCTGAGTCAGAGAGTGTACAGATGCACCTGCCTGTAGAGCACTCTCAGTCAACTGAGCAGGCACCAGAACACAGACACTCACTGTTGTGGGGATGACCAGGTCACTACCATAAATGAAAAGCACAAACAGCTCAGTAACACAAGAGGCAGTTAACAACCATCGTGACTTAATATTATCTAATACCATGCATCACAGCTGATGTGCTGAGGGGCAAGGACATAAAGGCCTCTGGTGTTCCCGTTTCACACATTCAGCATTGTTTCCTCTAGGTCTCAACTCAAGATGGTAAACTACAGCATCTGTGGATCAATGATAGGAAATGCGGGGACTTTGAACCCAGGGTTTAGAAGGAAAAACATTCTTGATACTGCCCAACGTTAAAATAATTTCAATGACTGATTTGCAAGCACCTGGCTTATAAGAGGTTTTAGGCAATTTAATATTTCAAAACAGCCACCTGTGTACCTCTTAAATAATGTGAGGCCTATCTGATTTTATTCTTTACTTTGTACATATTTATTCTGATCTTGATTTCAAAAGTGATTATTTTACTGACATCATATTCCTGTTTCTCGTGTGTGTGTGTGTGTGTGTGTGTGTGTGTGTGTGTGTGTGTAGAGTTGTCTACTGGAGAATTCATGGTTGAAGAATTCATGGGATCTCTTTCTTTTTCTCTCTTTCTGGTTCTCCTCCTCCTCCTCCTCCTCCTCC
>CACVCL010023004.1:0-27030 GCA_902729485.2 Mus minutoides
ATTTATCATTGCTAGTTACAGTGAGTTTCTCCTGGCTGATATGAAAATATTACTCCCTTAGATACCATATTTTCTCCTTTTCAATGGAGAAAAGATTTTCTACCTTTGAGTTTTTAAAAAATTTTTAAAAAATTTTATTGGACATTTTTTTAATTTACATTTAAAATGTTATCTTCTTTTCTGGCTCCCCCTGAAGCCCCCTATTCCATTTCCCCTTCCCCTGCATCTATGAGGGTGTGCTCATATGAGCGTGTGCTCCACCCACTCACTCCTGCCTCCCTGCCCTCACATTCCCCTACACTGGGGCATAGAACCTTCACAGGATGCAGAGCCTCTTCTCTGATTGATGCCTGATAAGACCATCCTCTGCAACATATGTGGCTGGAGCCATGGGTCTCTCCATATGAACTCTTTGGTTGGTGGTTCATTGTATAAGGAACAGGAAAAGGGTTAATCTTTGAAAGAGGGATAAAGTTTGGACTAAAATTTTTTAAATAAAAAATGGAAAAAATAAAATATAGATAACAAAGTAACAACTTTCCTTATTAATCATAATTATTTTTTTCAATGTTAGTGGTTGTTTTATCATTTGTATGTGTCTTAACAGCCACTCGGGTACTAATAAAAGAACTATGATTTTATATGATAAAATTAATATACACACAGGAAATGTAGCATTTATGATTTGGAGGTATAGCTTCTGGTTCCCTAGAAAACAAGACAAAATGACATGTAGACTGACATATTTTTAAAAATTAAATAGCTATGAAACCAATTTTATAATCCTAAAAACCCAAAATATAAATGTATAAATTCACCCAACAATAACAGTAATTCACATTTGTTTAACAACTATGCAAAGTGACTCTTAAAGAAAACAGGTCTCAAAATAAGACCCTCCTTATCCTAGTTAATATAGGGATTTCAGTGAGCCAAATTTAGAAGATCAGTTACCCTAAAATGGGAGTAAAGACTTTAAGAATGAATGCATATAGAAGGAATATGGAAAACTAAGGTGTAACCAGTTAGTCTGAGAAAGTAGACTCTCAACCATCTTTCTCATTTTGTTGATGTGACAAAATATCCCAGCAAAAGTAACTTAAGGGAGAAAAGGCTTACTTTTTTTTTTTTTATTAGAGAGTTTCTTTATTTACATTTCAAGTGTTATCCAAAAGTCCCCTATATCCTCCCCCCGCCCTGCTCCCCTACCCTCCCTGCTACTTGGCCCTGGCATTCCCCTGTACTGGGGCCTATAAACATTGCTAGACCAAGGGCCTTTCTTCCAGAATAATGGCCAACTAGGCCATCTTCTAATACATATACAGCTAGAGACATGAGCTCTGGGGGTTCTGATTAGTTCATATTGTTGTTCCATCTATAGGGTTGCAGACCCCTACAACTCTTGGGTACTCTCTCTAGCTCCTACATTGGGGACCCTGTGTACTGCCCTATAGATGATTGTGAGCATCCATTTCTGCGTTTGTCAGGAACTGTCAAAGCTTCCCAGGAGACAGCTATATCAGGGTCCTTTCAGCAATGTCCTGCTGGTGTATGCAGTAGTGTCTGCATTTGTTGGCTGATTATGTGATGGACCACCCGGGTGGGGCACTCTCTGGTTGGTCCATCCTTTCATTTTAGCTCCAAGCTTTGTCTCTGCACATCCTTCCATGTATATTTTCATCCCTATTCTAGGGAGGAGTGAAGTATCCACGCGTGGGTCTTTCTTGATTTTCTTATGTTTTGGAACTTGTGTCTTGGGTATTCTAGATTTCTGGGCTAATATCCGCTTATCAGTGAGTGCATATTAAGTGACTTCTTTTGTGATTGGGTTACCTCACTCAGGATGATATCCTCCAGATATATCCATTTACTCAAGAATTTCATAAATTCATTGTTTTTAATAGCTGAGTAGTACTCCATTGTGTAAATGGGGAAAACTCTGGAAGATATGGGCACAGGGATAAAATTTCTAAACAGAACACCAATGGCCTGTGCTGTAAGATCACAAATTGATAAATGGGACCTTATAAAATTGCAAAGCTTCTGTAAAGCAAAAGATACTGTCAATAAAACAAAAAGGCCACCAACGGATTGGGAAAGAATTTTTACCAATCTTAAATCTGATAGGAGGCTAAGATCCAATATTTACAAAGAGCTCAAGAAGCTGAACTCCAGAAATTCAAATAACCCCATTAAAAAGTGGGGTACAGAGCTAAACCACATTTTCTGTATCCATTCCTCTGTTGAGGGACATCTGGGTTCTTTCCAGCTTCTGGCTATTATAAATAAGGCTGCTATGAACATAGTGGAGCATGTGTCCTTGTTACCAGTTGATATATCTTCTGGGTATATGCCCAGGAGAGGTAAAGCAAAAAGATACTGTTGTTCCATCTATAGGGTTGCAGACCCCTACAACTCTTGGGTACTCTCTCTAGCTCCTACATTGGGGACCCTGTGTACTGCCCTATAAATGATTGTGAGCATCCATTTCTGTGTTTGTCAGGAACTGTCAAAGCTTCCCAGGAGACAGCTATATCAGGGTCCTTTCAGCAATGTCCTGCTGGTGTATTCAGTAGTGTCTGCATTTGTTGGCTGATTATGTGATGGACCACCCGGGTGGGGCACTCTCTGGTTGGTCCATCCTTTCATTTTAGCTCCAAGCTTTGTCTCTGCACATCCTTCCATGTATATTTTCATCCCTATTCTAGGGAGGAGTGAAGTATCCTATATCTTCCAGAGTTTTCCCCACTTTCTCCCCTATGAATTTCAGTGTCTCTGGTTTAATGTGGAGGTCTTTGATCCACTTAGACTTGAGCTTTGTACAAGGAGATGAGAATGGATCAGTTCGCAGTCTTCTACATGTTTACCGGAGAAAAGGCTTACTCTGCTTCATGACTACAGCTTATGGCATATTGTGGTAGGGAAGTCAAAGAGGCTGGTTCCTGAAGTAGCTGTTCTCCTAATTGGAAACAGAGAGCAATGAATGAATTTCTTTAGTTTCCTTCCTCCATTTACATACTTCAGGACCCCAGCCAATGAACAATCATAACCATAGCATGTGGGTCTTCCCTCCTCAAGCAGTCTAATCAGTATATCTTCTATGGACATGCTGAGATGTCTATCTACCAGGTATTTAAAGATCTGAGAAGATGGCATTGACTAGGAATGGAAGAAATAAAATCAGTCAAGAAGCTTAGAAGGCTGGAAACAAAGAGACCCAAGGAGGCAGCTGTCATCGGTTCTCAGAAAAGTGGATGTGAAGTATTTACAATCCAAAGGTAAAACTCAAGACTACTGATATAAGAAGCCATGCATGCCCAGATTCCTTCTCTATTAGCATTGCTAAGGCATCAACAGTATAAAATGATTGTAGAAACTTGCCACATCCAATTATAGGAGAGAAGATTAGAATGATCTAAATGAGACTGTTATTCAGGAAACAATGGGTCATCCAATATGAAGTAAACAAACATAGAAATAAAGGACTCATGGGCAGCTGTAAAAACGGAGAAGTAAAACAATAGCTGGAGAAAGGAAAGTCTTCTCCAGTTATTTGATGCAACACTCAAAAAGAAAACGAAATAAATATAAATAAATTTGAAGCTAGACTTCAAAATAACAAAGAAAACCAAGTAAAGTTTGGCAAAGCAAGAACTTTAGAAGAATAAAATAGTGTATTAATAAGTATTTTTTTTCAAATTGGTAAGAAAATAGAAACACATGGTTTCCAAAGCAACAAGTAAAAAAAAAACAAAAAAAAAAAAACAAAAAAAAAACATGAACATTGAAGAAAAATCTCACAAAAGGAGAAGTTCTGGATTTATTCCTTGAACGTGTTCAGTGCCATCAGTGTCTAGCCATCCCTTTCTTCCTGAAAGAATACAATATTCAATTTAATAGGATGATTTCTGTTGTAAAATGAGTTCTTTAAACATTTTGACACAGAAGCACTCATTGCAAAGTTTCTGACTGAAAAGTCCAACAACATCAGTCATATCAATAGTTTCAAGAGATTTTAATCAGGTTAATTATAAACATACATTCTGAAAACAATGCTGTGCTTGATTGCATTGGAAATGTGGAGAAGTATGGTGAAAGAAGTCACAAATGTCTTTTTTGTGTAGATTTAGAATGATATATTACTGTTGATGTGATAAAATAAACAAAAAAAAAGTTGTTAAAAGACAACAACCAAACAAAAAAACTGTGACCAAAGGCAGCAGAGCAGAAAATTTTGTGATTTGACTAAAGTTACAGAGGGATAGAGACTATTATGGTAGGGCAATCGCAGCAACAGTTTGGGAAAACAGGACTGTGCTAGCAAATAGGTGGCTAGTCATATTTCATTCAGAGACAAGAATCAGATTAAAAGCATGGGAAGGCTTTGAAATGGCAAGACCTACCACGGTGAGACACTTTCTGCAGCAGGGCTCAACCTGCCATGCCCTCATTTATTGAAAACCTTGGTCTCCATTTGTTAGAAGCACCAAATATGCCCATGGAGGACTTTTCTCATCCAAACCACTGCATGTGGTAACTAACACTACGTTTTGTTTGGAACTTCATTGATTAAATCAAGATTATTATGAAATACTTGAAAGTGGCAACTGTTAACAACTGGCTGCAAAATTACTAAGAATTAGATTATTATACAGAATAAGCTAAAATAGTCTAATGAGTCAACTTATTCAAGGAGGTGTTACTTCTAGAGATATTTATCAAACTTATTTATGAAATCCCATTACTCAGTTCATTTTCATTGTGAGACTTAAAAGTATTCCTTCAAGAATAACAGCTTTTTTCTTTTGATCTGAAATTGTATTCACTATCCTTACTTCATTTTGTCTTCTATTCTATATTGTTTTACCCAAGTAGTAATTTTCATATATGTGTATGATTCATTAAAATTTGGACTGTTGACCTAGATTTAGTTTCCCTAAAGCACCTGAAACATCCGCATATTTTTGGTATAGTGTTCCTAATTATGATCCCCAATAACAGTTGACCATTCTTTAATTTACGAGGCTTCAAACTATTTACCAAGTCTCTACTTTCAATTGTTTTCCCCTGTGGTGTGGTGGAATGGCCTTGCATTTGGTGATATATGACTTTGTTACATAAATGAGATTTCCTTGAGAGAGGGGTAAAATTCTAACATAACCTCTATAATGGCTGCCATCATTCTTTCTCCCATTAGTTGCAGATGTGGTAAGTGATGTTCCACAATTATCTTGTAGCTTTGATGTAAGTGATACGGTTAGAACCTGGGTCTTTACTTACACCAAAGATAACACCTTAGAACATGACTGCCTTCTGCTTCAATTTTGTATGTAAGAGAGAAGTAAAGACTCCCTTTACTCGTAAAGAAGGAGGGCTTCTGATTCCCTAACTACTGAATGCAACTTCTGGATAGTAGTATCTTTGTATATTTTAAGATATTTAAACCAATTGCATTTTCCTCAGGATGATTGTTTTGCCTTCTTTAAATAGTAGTGATAAATTGTCCAGTATTAAGCATTTGCAGTCCTGTCCTCAGAACTCTTCAGAATTTTTTTTAATTCTGAAGATAGCTTTAAATTACAGGGAGATAGAGTCAGTATTTTATTATCTACTTTTAATTTTTTCCTCATGATTGTGTACATTCAAGGTATGTAGTTATTATTGATATGTTAATAATTTCAAGGTTATGTGTGGGCGTATTCCTCTATAGGATTGTCTGTAGAGGTCAGAGGCCTTTCCACTTTAGGGAAATAATCCTCTCTTTCTGCTTTAGGTTCACAGGATTGAACTCAATTTGTCAGGGTTTTGTGGTTAGCTCTCTTACCCACTCAGCCATCTTGCTGGTCCAGGGAGTATTTTACATAGGAAAGGAATGAAGACCATTTGATTGCTGTGATATGGCTAGTTTAATGATTTGTAAGGAATAAATATTTCAGGACTATACAAAACATTGTACAGCCCTTAGACTGGAGAAAAAACACTAATATCACAGTTTTGCAAGTAATGGAACCAACAGTAATTGTGCAATTACACTAAATTTATATTAAGTTCTGGAGATTGAAATGAGCATCATGAATTTGGCTCCTATGTAAAAATCTCATAATATTTCCTTTTGGTTGGGAAGACCAGAAATTGAGCCAGATGTTCTTAAATGTCTGTTCTCGCTGAGCATTCAGACAGATTTTTCATGTGTAGAATTTGTTGTTGTTGGTAGTTCGAAGTTAATTAGATTTTTTTTTCTACACCAGAATGTAATAAAACTACATTATGGAAATACAAAATTAATTTTTCCATTAATTTAGTCTAGCCAGTTCATGGATTATTTGGCACTTAAAATATTTTATAAGAATATCCAAGTGGGTTTTTATTCAAATTGTAAGAGATAAAAAAAGTAAAATGTAGAGACATTATATTGTGATAAAAATTTTAGATGCACTTGACATAATAAAAATACATTTTGAAAAGTGTCCATTTAATCAGGGACAATGCCTCTTCAAAATTAGATTTGCCTTTTAAGGTTCAAGCTACTCTTTATAGGGTCATTGACAAGTCAATGAAATCTGATAATGACTTGTGTATTTTTAGCAAGAATACCATGGTTCTATTTCAATGAATGGTCATGCTTTGGTATTTATATACTGAACACATCCTGATATCTCATTCGATGTAGGTCATTTAGGCTTCAGCCTTTCAAATTGCAAGACCATTCTCAGAATAATCCCTCCCAATTTGCCTCAGCAAATATTTCTCTGGGAACTTTACTGCATTTGTTCCTCCTGTTGGACAGTATTAACTATTTCAGCATTTTTATGAAAANTCATGCTTTGGTATTTATATACTGAACACATCCTGATATCTCATTCGATGTAGGTCATTTAGGCTTCAGCCTTTCAAATTGCAAGACCATTCTCAGAATAATCCCTCCCAATTTGCCTCAGCAAATATTTCTCTGGGAACTTTACTGCATTTGTTCCTCCTGTTGGACAGTATTAACTATTTCAGCATTTTTATGAAAACGTCACTTGTTTTACTGAAATTTCTGATTTTAAATATTTGGGAAAGACTAGAAAGATCATTACAAGAGATTTGAAACATACATAAAAGAAGCTAGAGGTAGTATTTCAAAAATCATTGCCAACAGTAATGATACATCTTCTTGCAAAACTAAGACTGTTTTCTTCTTGTTTTTTTTTTTTAATGTTCAAACCTAGAAACTCCATGCTTTCTAATAAACCTATAAAAAGTATAAGCTAAAGTACAAAACTGTAATGTTCAGTGTTCTTTTCAATACCTGGAATTTTCCATCCCAGTTTATGTTTGACTACTGTTTCATAGCATTGAGGCAGGATGAGCATTTTCAAAAAAAGTAGCTACCAGCTGCCACAGACCAGGCCTAGTCAGCCCCCTCAATCTGTGGGGATCAGGGGTTTGGTCAGATGGGCATGGAGTCGGCGGAAGTGGTGTGACAAACACACAAGGGAGTGTGGATCTGAATGTAATTTGTTAAATTGAGCATCAGACTTTTTATACAGAAGAAAATGGGGAAGTTAGGTGACACACCCGGCAAGATACAAAGAGGTTACTAGAGGCTACTGGATTCTTACACAAAACAGAGGAATGCAAACACAGAAGAACTGGGATAAAGTTCTATGTTAACCACTGGGATCAAAAACAACTCCACCCAAGGTCAGCTTAAACTTAGGAGCCAGGGGCAAGGGCTTCATGCCCTTGCCCATAGTCCTCCTTCCCCCTAGGCCATTGTAAATACTTGTATATGGGTGTAACTCAACTAGCTATAGTTCTAAGTATCTACTCTGGTTCCTCCTCAGGTCACAAACTTCCTTCTTCCTAGATAATGGTGAATTCCTGTGTAGGGCAGTGACTTAGCTATCTATGCCCAGGGTCAGATCAAGGACTGCCTAGCATGTAATTTAGCTATATGTCAAAAATTCAATCCTTAGAAGCACTTATAATAAAGTGATATTAAGGGAAAGCACACAGATCCGTTTATTAACTAAAGCAACGACATTAGAGCATTCGTTATACAGGATGCCACGGTTCTAGGAGACTAAGTTTCCGAGAACTTTATGCTTCAGGACAGCGCCCGGGTTTGGGGCTCCTGTTGTGCTTGTCACTCCTGGAGTGGATGTAGCAACTAGCACTAGTTTCATTCCTTCAGTTTTCCCACAGATGTCTTCCTTGCTTTAATGAGCAATATAGCCTGTCAAATACACATCTGTGTTAAAGTGTGAAGAGAACATTGAAGGGATCTTGGAGATGATATGTTAAATAGAGCAAAAGCAACTCTGAGAATGGTGACTAAACATGACGTATTCCATCCAATGAAGTAAAATAGTTTTCTTCTTTGTCCTCTGTCTTAACTGACAGGAGCAGAGAGGAATGTGGACTTTGGAACCCAGGGACCTGGATTAATGTTTCAATGCTGCCTCTGTGATTTTTTATCTCTGCAAAGCTATTTAAAAAACTCTATTCTTGTCATTTCTTCATCAATAATAATAATACTGACTGTAATAACCATGTCATCTGACTGCTGAAACAATAATTACAACAAATTATTACAATTGCACAATAGTTCTTATGTGGCAGTCTTGTGATAATTGTTTTGCATGGCATATTTCTCTCAATTAACTATTTCAACAGCTCTCTGAAGTAGAAACTAGTGATTCCAACTACAAATGAAACAAGAAAAACAGAGGCGTGAGGGATCACCTCCAACACCGCACCCCCAGAACCATCAGCTCACAGTGGTCACATTGGATTTATCTACATGGAATCTGTCTCCAGAACTCATACTTTTTTTCAAAACATGCATCACTTTAAAACTATAATGCATATGTATATGTTTAAAACATGGACTGAGTTAGTAGCACAGCTTAATTACCAAGACCTCTTGAATAAGCATGGTGACCTTCTCCTGGGGTAGCTGTTTGAGTTATAGCTATCTGAAAGAGATGAAGCAAAAAGAGACCAGCCTTAGGGTATGTTCAACATGTACCTTCTGCCCACAATAAAAACAGTGCTCTATCTATCTAACTTTGATGTATTAAATGGAAGGTTAAAAATATTTCTTTTTAAAGACATTCACTCCAAGCCTAAGAGGTATGTTTTCTCGCTGCTCATTTCCTGCTTGGAACAAGAATCTGCCATATGGAAAACCATCATTTTTTACATCCTATTTGTTCAATATACTACAGTTCTTTTGCTTTTGTGTGTCACTTGGATGGACTAATATAAGTTTTTGCTCAGCATCAACCTTAGCATTTTAAATTGGATTTGGAGTTACACTTCAAGCGTTGGCTGCAAATGGATTATGATGAACTAACATCTATGAGCTAATTTTCTCATTAATTAGTATGCCCTTGGCATCTGTCACCATATGCTGTTCTCAAAATTACCATAGTGCAGCTTTATCACTGCAAATCATAGCATTGATGATGCTTGATATAATAAGCATGGCAGTACTTAATGGAACCTCTGAACGATTATTGTGGTGTGTTAATTCTTCATCAAAGCTCTGCATACAGTGTCTATGATCATAACCAATATACTGTTACCAAAAGGATATACTAAATACAAGAAATAACTGCTAGGCAAGAAAACCCTCTATGTTTTCTTCATGTTAAGAAATGCAAGTTTCATATTTACATAGAGACAATTAATATAGTGTCATATAAATTATAAAATGATCTTTTCACAGCAGTCATAAAATTATATTTTTATAACATGAGTTATATATGAGTTTCTATATGTTCTTGAATTATATAATACTTATGTATGTGGATTTTTGGCAGTTTTTTATTTTAATTTTTTGTTTATTTGTCCACATCACAGTCCTCCACCCTCCTCTCTTCCCTGTTCAGTCCTTAAAAATCCCTTCCCCCATTGTTTTCTCTACTTCTCCTTAGAAAATATTTATAAACATCAGTTGGAGCTTGGAAAGTCTTGTGGAAGAGTGCGGGATAGAAGTTAGCAAGTCTCTGAATAGTCAGTCATTCCTTCAGTCTCTGCTCCACACTTTGTCTCTGTACCTCCTTCCATCAGTGTTTTGTTCCCACTTCTAAGAAGGATCGAAGTATCCACACTTTGGTCTTATTCCTTCTTAAATTTCATGTGGTTTGTGAATTGTATCTTGGGTATTCTGAGCTTCTGGGCTAATATCCACTTATAAGTGAGTGCATTTCATGTGTGCTCTTTTGTGAGTGGATTACCTCATTCAGGGATATCCTTCAGATCCATCCATTTGCCGAAGAATTTCATAAATTTGTTTTAATACCTGTATAGCAATCCATTGTGTAAATTACCACATTTTCTATATCCATTCTTCTGTTGAGGGACATCTGGGTTCTTTCCAGCTTCTGGCTATTATAAATAAGGCTGCTATGAACATAGTGGAGTGTTGGGAACAAAATAAAAGGGGGCTGGGCCTGGGGGCCCTGGTGAAAGTAGGGAAGGAAAGGGGGCCTAATGTCCAGCTAGAGTTCCTGTGCTCTGGGCAGGCAGACACAGACATTGGGGGACTGCCAAGACACTTTCCACAGGGGCCCCGGGTGAGCATCTAAGCCTCTGACCCACACTGAGGGGGTGGGGGTGGAGAAGGGGCAGCCCCTGACCTGAGTCCCCTCCCACCCCCTCCCTAGCTACTTTGCTAAAGCCACCAGGGTTGTGGGAGAGAAGAAATAGGCGAAGAAGTTCCCAACACTAACCAGAGTGCACAGTAGAACTTGAAGGAGCAGAGCAGAGACTCTATGTTTTAAGAGCTTTATTATAGAAATTCGGGGAAAGAGAGAAGGTAGAAGAGAGAGAGAGAGAGAGAGAGAGAGAGAGAGAGAGAGAGAGAGAGAGAGAGGAGAGAGGAGAGAAGAAGACAAAGAAAAAGGGAGAGGAGAGAAGACAAAGAGAAAGAGAAGAGGAGAGAGAAGTGAGAGGTAGAGGACAAAGAAATAAGAGTAAGAGTAAGAGAGCCAGGGGGGCTGAGCACCCCTTTTTATGGTCTTTACTGTTGCTAGATAACTGGGGAGGAGTTAAGCCTGAAGGTCAGAAGCTTTGGCCATTGCTTATGTGACTACTGGCCATGTTTCTCTTGTGGGGGCTGTGGGAGGTGGTACCTTAGGCAGGGGCTAGAGTTCCAGGAGCATGAGGGAACGCCTACATTGTCATTTGGGTGAATTATGACTATCGTGATTCAGACCTCAGCTCGAATGGAGACCAGCCTGCAATTCCTCACAATGGAGCATATGTCCTTATTACATCTTGGAGCATCTTCTGGGTATATGCCCAGGAATGGTATTGCTGGGTCCTCAGGTAGTACTATGTCCAGTTTCCTGAGGAACCAACAAACTGATTTCCAGAGTGGTTGTATCAGCTTGAAATCCCACCAGCAATGGAGGATTGGTCCTCTTTCTCCACATCCTTGCTAGCATCTGCTGTCACCTGAATTTTTGATTTTAGCTATTCTGACTGATGTGAGATGGAATTTCAGGATTGCTTTGATTTTCAGTTCCCTGATGACTAAGGATGTTCAACACTTATTTAGGTGCTTCTCTGCCATTTGGTATTTCTCACTTGAGAATTCTTTGTTTAGCTCTGCTCCCCATTTTATTTTGTTTGTTTAGTTTCTTTGTGTAGTCCTGGCTGTTCTGGAACTCACTCTGTAGACCAGGCTGGCCTTGAACTCAGAAATTTGCCTGCCTCTGCCTCCCAAGCACTGGGATTAAAGGCATGTGCCACCATGCCTGGCCCAATTTTTAATAGTGTTATTTGGTTCTCTGGAGTGTAACTTCTTGAGTTCTTTGTATGTACTGGTTATTATCCATCTTTGGATGTAGGATTAGTAAAGATCTTTTCCCAATCTGTTCCCTTTTGGTCTTATTGACAGTGTCCTTTGCCTTACAGAAGCTTTGCAATTTTAAGAGGTCCCATTTGTCGATTCTTGATCTTATAGCACAAGCAATTTTTGCTTTTCTTTGTGCCCATGTGTTCGAGGCTCTTCCCCAGTTTCTTCTCTGTAAGTTTCAGTGTCTCTGCTTTTATGTGGAGGTTCTTGATCCACTTAGACTTGAGCTTTGTACAAAGAGATAAGAATGGATTGATATACATTCTTCTACAAGCTAACTGCTTTATGTATAGTCATCCCATATACAATCACCAATCTCAGACACTATTAGGGATGCCATCTAGTGCTTGCTGACAGGAGCCTGATACAGCTGTCTCCTGAGAGGCTTTACCAGTGCCAGACAAATACAGAACTGGATACTCACAGCCATCCATGGACTGAGCACAGGGTACCCAATGAGGGAACTAGAGAAAGGCCCCAAGGAGTTGAACGGGTTTGCAGCCCCATAGGAGGAACAACAACATGAACTAACCAGTACCCCCAGAGTTCCCACGGACTAAACCACCATCCAAAGAAAACACATGGTGGGACTCATTGCTCCAGCTGCATATGTAGCAGAGGATGGCCTAGTCAGACATCAATGGGAGAAGAGGCTTTTGGTCCCGTGAAGGCTCTATGCTCCAGTGTAGGGGAATGCCAGGGCCAAGAAGTGGGAGTGGGTGGGTTGGTGAACAGGGGGAGGGTGTAGAGTAGGGGGAGAGCGGGAGTGTAGGGGGAGGGAGGTTTTCAGAGTGAAAAACAGGAAAAGGGATAACATTTGTTTGATATGTAAATAAAAAATATCCAATAAAAAGAGAATATATATATTTATATACATATATATATATTTATATTTATATATAACTTTATATATATGAAGTTAGCAAGTCTGTGGGGTTAAAAACATCACAAGAACACCCACATAATAAACTAAACTCAGACCATGGGAGCTTACAGAGCCTGGGGTACCAACTAGGGAGCATGCAGGAACTGGACCCAGACCCCTACATATTTGTAGCAAAAGTTCAGTTTGTTCTTCATGTAGATCCTGTACCAAGTGGAATGGGGGATGTTTTGGTCTCTGTTCCCTGCCACTGACCCCCTTCCCTCCTACTTGGACTGTCTGGTTGGGCCTCAGTGGGAAAGAATGCTTAGAACTGCTAGGCCTACATGCTTAGGGTGGGGTGGTTTTCCTCTATTAGATGTTAGGCATTTTCTTCAAGTGTGTGCTTCCCCTACTTCTTAGCCTTGTTTTCCAGATAAAAATGCATTCTGCAGAGTTTGCTTTGAAATGACTTCTAATTAGCAAGTTGGACATGAAGAGGCCCGCGTAAGCGACAAAGCATCACTGACCGGAGCCTCATGTCTGTGGGGCTGTTTAGGTACTTAAGTGTTGTATTCTCTATATCTGGAGAGTTCTTACTGAGTGTATCTGCCCCCTAACTTCATGCTGTTTTTTGCATTTTGTTTAGGGGGAAACAGTGTGTGGCAATTTCTGTAATTCGTGAGAGACATGGAGCTTCCTCCTCATTAAATTTAACACAAAATATTTTCCTGAAGTCATATGTTCTTTAAAAAGAAGAGATCATCTTAGAGAAGAAAATGATTTTAACAGCAAAATAAAATTTACCTGTCTAATTTTGCTTCTGAGAGGAATGAAATCCACAGAAGGCCAGTGAGTTTCTGTGTTTTAGTTCTCAGAATGATAGATGTGGGACCAGTCTGTATCTGGTGTGTCCCATGGTCCTCTCTGAACTGTGAGGACCAGTCTGTATCTGGTGTGTCCCATGGTCCTCTCTGAACTGTGAGGACCAGTCTGGATCTGGTGTGTCCGATGGTCCTCTCTGAACTGTGAGGACCAGTCTGGATCTGGTGTGTCCGATGGTCCTCTCTGAACTGTGAGGACCAGTCTGGATCTGGTGTGTCCGATGGTCCTCTCTGAACTGTGAGGACCAGTCTGGATCTGGTGTGTCCGATGGTCCTCTCTGAACTGTGAGGAGCTTTATTGTTCTCCAAGGATGGTGAAGAACAAATCATGGTGATGAGCATGAATATTTATCTTCCCCAGAGGAAGGGAAGCACAGGGTCTGGGGTGGTATCTCTTTCTGACACTGTCTGTGATTGGAATTCATCCTTTGAATAAGATATAAGGATGGCATTGCTCTCTTGTTAAAAATTTTGCCTCTTTTCAGTAAATTCGAAATATATTCTTTCTGGGTGCACTATGCTTTGGTGGGAACTGTAATTGATCAGTGTAATGAAAAGTAATATGTTATTAGTTATTTTTATGGAAATTTATATAATTATTTTGTACTGGTGTTTTAAGGGCCTCAAATTGCCAGACATCCTTACATAGAAAAAAAAGAGTATTAATATTTATTGTATTGCAAGGTATAAAACTGGCTGATAGACAATAGAATAAAAATAGGAGTAAGTACACACATATGCATTGACTCAGTTCATGATAAATACATAACTGTAAAGTAATTGACACATATGAAGTATATGACTGTTTCTAAACGCTGTGCTGTGATTCCCAACCTTCCCAGTGCCTTGATACTTTGACACAGTTCCTCATGTTTTAGTAACTACAAATATAAAATTATTTTCATTGCTAATTACTAACTGTAACTTTGCCTCTGTTATTAATCATATTATACCTATTTTTGGAGACAGAGATTTGCCTGAGGGGTCACAACTTAGAGGTTTAGAAGCACTGCTTTAGGGACTCCATATGGGCAGACCCAGGCAGTCTTGGTTCTTTTGGACTAGATTGATTTGCTTTGGCAAATGTCACAGAGGCATGCTAATACAAGAGACTGCCCTTCTTTCCCAAGGTTGACAAGTATTATATTACTATTCTTATACCATATTTTATTGATCCATTTTGCCTACCATACTATTGCTTAGATATTGTAAATCATGTTGTGATTTAGTTTTGAGAAATGGCTTCAAATTCTTTTGTGATATACCTCCACATTTAATTTATGATAAATATGTATATTGTTATTCTATAGCAACTATACTTTTTATATTCCTACCAACATTACAAGGTTACAATGTCCCAAAATTCATGCTTAAAGCTTCTGTTTTCTTTCTTTTTTTAAAATTAGATATTTTCTTTATTTACATTTCAAATGTTATCCCCTTTCCTAGTTTTCCCTCTGAAAAATCCCTTATCCCTTTCCTCCTCCCTCTGCTCCCCAATAAACCCACTTCCATTCCTGGTTCTGGCATTCCCATATACTGGGGCACAGAACCTTCACAGGACATAGGGCCTCTCCTCCCTTTGATGGCCATCTAGGCCATCCTCTGCTAAATATACAGCTAGAGCCACAAGTTCTACCATCTGTTTTCTTTGATTGGTGGTTTAGTTCCAAGGAACTCTGAGGTTATTGGTTAGTTCATATTGATGTTCCTCCTATGGGGCTTCAAACCCCTTCAGTTCCTTGGGCACTTTCTCTAGCTCCTTCATTGGAGAAATTATGCTCCATCCAAAGGATGATTGTGAGCATTCACTTCTGTATTTTTCAGGCAGTGGCAGAGCCCCTCAGGAGACAGCTATATTAGGCTCCTGTCAGAAAGCTCTTGTAGGCATCTGCCACAGTGTCTGGGTTTGGTGTTTATTTATGGGATGGATCCCCAAGTTCCTTCAGTTCTCTGCTTCAAACTTTGTCTCTGTAATTCCTTCCATGGGTATTTTGTTCTCCCTTCTATGAAGGACTCTGAGCTTCTGGGCTAATATGCACTTATCAGTGAGTGCATATCATGTGTGTTCTTTTGTGATTGGGTTACCTCATTCAGGATGATGTGCTCTTGATCCATCCATTTGGCTAACAATCTCAAAAATTCATTATTTTTAATAGCTGCATAGTACTCCACTGGGTAAATGTATGTTATTTTCTGTATTCATTCCTCTGTTGAGGGACATCTGGGGTCTTTACAGCCCTGGCTATTATAAATAAGGCTACTATGAACATAGTGGAGCATGTGTCCTTATTAAATCTTGGAGCATCATTTGACTATATGCCCAGAAGTGGTATAGCTGGATCTTCCAGTAAAACTATGTACAATTTTCTAGGAACTAACACACTGATTTCCAAAGTGGTTGTACCAGCTTGCAATCTTACCAGCAATGGAGGAGTGTTCCTCTTTCTCCACATCCTTGCAAACATCTGCTGTCACCTGATATATATATATTTTTTCCATTCTGACTGGTGTGAGATGGAATCTCAGGGTTGCTTTGATTTACATTTCCCTGATGACTAAGGATGTTCAACATTTATTTGGGTGCTTCTCGGCAATTCAGTATTTCTCAGTTGAGAATTCTTTGTTTAGCTCTGCTCCCCATTTTTAATAGGGTTATTTGGTTCTCTGTAGTGTAATTTCTTGAGTTATTTGTATATATTGAATAATATCCCTCTTCAGATGTAGGATTGGTAAAGATCTTTTCCCAATCTGTTGGTTACCTTTTGGTTTTATTGACAGTGTCTTTTGCCTTACAGAAACTTTGCAATTTCATGAGGTCACATTTGTCGACCCTTGATTTTATAGCACAATTTGTATTCTATTCAGGAATCTTTCCCCTGTGTCCATATTTTTGAGGCTCTTCCCCACTTTCTCCTCTATAAGTTTCAGTGTCTCTGGCTTTATGTGAAGTTCTTTGATCCAATTAGACTTGAGCTTTATACAAGGAGATAAGAATGGATCAATTTGCATTCTTCTTCATGCTAACAGCCTGTTGAACCAGTACCATTTGTTGAAAATCCTGTCTTTTGCAGTGGATGGTTTTAGCTTCTTTGTCAAATATCAAGTGACTATAGGTGTCTGGATTCATTTCTGGGTCTTCAATTCTGTTCCATTGATCTACCTGTCTGTCACTATGTTAGTACCATGCAGGTTTTTTTTTTTTTTTTTGTTTGTTTTTTTTTTATCACAATTTCTCTGTAGTACAGCTCGAGTTCTGGGATGGTGATTTCACCAGAGGTTCTTTTATTGTTGAGAATAGTTTTTGCTATCCTAAGACATTTGTTAATCCAGATGAATTTGCAAATTGCCCTTTCAAACTCTGTGAAGAATTGAGTTGGAATTTTGATGGGGGATTGCATTGAATCAGTAGATTACTTTTAGCAAGATAGCCATTTTAACTATATTAATCTTGTAAATCCATGAGCATGGGAGAGATTTCCATCTTTTGAGTTCTTCTTTGATTCCTTTCTTCAGAGACTTGAAGTTATTTTTTTAAGTTTTTTTATATTAGATATTTTCTTTATTTACGTTTCAAATGTTATCCCCTTTCCTAGTTTCCACTCCTAAAATCCCCTATCCCCTCCCTTCTCATCCTACCCCCCAACCACCCACTTCCATTCCTGGTCCTGGCATTCCCCTATACTGGGGCATAGAGCCTTCACAGGACCAAGGGCCTCTCCTCTCATTGGTGACCAACTAGGCCAACCTGTGCTCCACATATAGCTATAGCAACAAGTTCCACCATGTGCTTTTCTTTGATTGGTTATATAGTTCCAAGGAGCTCTGAGGGTACAGGTTATTACATATTCATATTTCTTCTATGGGGCTTCAGTCTCCTTCAGCTCTCTGGATATTTCTTTGGCTCCTTTGTTGGGGACCTTGTGCTCTGTCCAATGGATGACTGTGAGCATCTACTTCTGTATTTTCTAGGCACTGGCAGAGCCTTGTAGGGGCCAGGTCTATCAGTCTCCTGTCAGCAGGCTCTTGATGGCATTTGCCTAGTGTCTGGGTTTGGTGGTTATTTATGGGATGCTTCCCTATGTGGGGCAGGCTCTGGATGGTCATTCCTTTAGATTCTTCTCAGAACTTTGTCTCTGTAACTGCTTCCATAGGTATTTTGTTCCCCATTCTAAGAAGGAGGAAGGTATCCACACTTTGGTCTTCTTTCTTCTTGAGTTTCAGTTTCATCTGTTTTGCAAATTTTATCTTGAGTGTTCTAAGTTTCTGGGCTAATATTCACTTATCAATGATTGCATATCATGTGTGTTCTTTTGTGATTGGGTTACTTCACTTAGGATGATATCCTCTAGATCCATCCATTTGTCTAAGAATTTTATAAATTTGTTGTTTTTAATAGCTGCATAGTACTCCATGCATAAATGTACCATTATTATTCTGTTGAGGGACATCTGGGTTCTTTCAAGCTTCTGGCTATTATAAATAAGGTTGCTATGAACAAAGTGGAGCATGTGTCCCTATTACTATTACAAATTGGAACATCTTCTGGGTTTATGCCCCAGGAGAGGAATTGCTGGGTATTCTGGTAGGACTATCTCCAATTTTCTAAGGAATCACCACACTGACTTCCAGAGTGTTTATACCAGCTTGCAATTGCACCAGCAAAGTAAGAGTGTTGTCTTTCTCCACATCATTGCCAGCATCTGTTGTCACCTTAATTTTTGATCTTAGCCATTCTGACTGGTGTGATGTGGAATCTCAGGGTAGTTTTGATATGCATTTCCCTGATGATTAAGGATGTTGAACATTTTTTTCAGGTGCTTCTCAGCCATTTGGTATTCCTCAGTTGAGAATTCTTTGTATAGCTCTGTAACCCATATTTTAATAGGTTTATTTGATTTTCTGGAGTCCAGCTTCTTGAGTTCTTTGTATGTATTAGATATTAGTCCTATATCAGATTTAGGATTGGTAAAGTTCCTTTCCCAATTTATTGGAGGACTTTTTGTCTTATTGACAGCTTCTTTTGCCTTACAGAAGCTTTGGAATTTTATAAGGTCCCATTTGTTAATTTTTGATCTTACAGCACAGGCCATTGCTGTTCTGTTTAGGAATTTTACCCCTGTGCCCATATCTTCAAGAGTTTTCCCCACTGTCTCCTTTATAAATTTCAGTTTATATGGTTTTATGTGGAGTTCCTTGATCCACATAGACTTGAGGTTTGTACGAGGAGATAAGAATGGATCAATTCGCATTCTTCTACATGCATACAGCCTGTTGTGTCAGCACCATTTGTTGAAAATGCTATCTTTTATCCACTGGATGGTTTTAGCTTCCTTGTCAAAAATCAAGTGGTCCTAGGTGTGTGAGTTCTTTTCAGGGTCTTCAATTTTGTTCCATTGATCTACCTGTCTGTCGCTGTACCAGTACCATTGAGTATTTATCACAATTGCTCTGTAGTACAGCTTGAGGTCATGCATGTTGATTCTACCAGAGGTTCTTTTATTGTTTTTTATTGTATTTTATCTTTTATTGTTTTTGCTATCCTAGGTTTTTGTTATTCCAGATGAATTTACAAATTGCCCTTTCTAACTCTGTGAAGAATTGAGTTGGAATTTTGATAGGGGATTGCACCGAATCTGTAAGATTGCTTTCAGCAAGATAGCCATTTTTTTACTATATTAATCCTGCCAATCCATGAGCCTGGGAGATGTTTCCATCTTTTGAGTTCTTCTTTCATTTCTTTCTTCAGAGACTTGAAGTTCTTTTTTTTTTTTATTTTTTAAATATAAACACTTTTTCTTTTACATATGGTCATGCAGATTATGACTGTGTTATACATATGACAATGCTGATTATCATCATAAATAATTCTGCAGATAGATCAAACTGTGTTATCCTTATCATATTTTCCACCAATTTTGCTAAATTATCTTTCTGTTTTGGGACCTTTGCTCCTCCTTGGCTTAACTAACTCTGTACAACTACAAAGAAATATTTTCCATAATTTGGAAATTAATGAGGCAGATATTTCATTCTAAGGCACCAACGATACACCTATCTTAAAATCATAACCAAGGCCTGGTTCCAAATACCTTGTATACACAGAAGAAATATATATTATTTCTTCTATGAAAAATGAAAACTTTTGTGTATTGACTTTATTTTAAATTTTTATGTTATTTTCTTCATTTGCATTTCAAATGCTATCCACAAAGCCCCCTATACCCTCCCCCTGCCCTGTTATCCACAAAGCCCCCTATATCCACCCACTCCCCCTTCCTGGCCGTGGCATTCCCTTGAACTAGGGCATATGACCTTCGCAAGTCCAAGGGCCTGGAGAATCAACAAATGGGATGTCATAAATTGCAAAGCTTCTGTAAGGCAAAAGACACTGTCAATAGCACAAAAAGGCCACCAACAGATTGGTGAAGGATCTTTACCAATCCTAAATCACATATAGGACTAATATCCAACATAGAGAAAGAACTCAAGAAGATAGATACCAGAAAATCAAATAACCCTATTAAAAATGGGGTACAGTGCTAAACAAAGAATTCTCAACTGAGGAATACTGAATGGCTAAGAAGTACCTAAAAAATATTCAACATCCTTAATCCTCAGGGAAATGCACATTAAAACTACCCTGAGTTTCCACCTCGCACCAGTCAGAATAGCTAAGATCAAAAATTAAGGTGACAGCAGATGCTGGCGAGGATGTGGAGAAAGAGGAACACTCCTCCATTGTTGGTGGGATTGCAAGCTGGTACAACTACTCTGGAAATCAGTTTGGAGATTCCTCAGAAAATTGGACATAGTAATACAGGAAGATCCAGCAATTCCTCTCCTGAGCATATACCCAGAAGATGTTCCAACTTGTAATAATGACACATGCTCCACTATGTTCATAGCATCCCTATTTATAATAGCCAGAAACTGGAAAGAACCCAGATGTCCCTCAACAGAGGAATGGATACAGAAAATGTGGTACATTTACACAATGGATTACTACTCAGCAATTAAAAACAATGATTTCATGAAATTCTTAGACAAATGGATGGATCTGGAGGATATCATCCTGAGTGAAGTAACCCAATGACAAAAGAAAACACCTTATATGCACTCACTGATAAGCACATATTAGCCCAGTAACTTAGAATATCCAAGATACAATTTGCAAAACACATGAAAATCAAGAAGAAGAAACACAAAAGTGTGAATGCTTCACTCCTTCTTAAAATGGGGAACAAAATACCCATCGAAGGAGTTACAGAGAAAAAATTCGGAGCTGAGATGGAAGGAAAGACCATCCAGAGACTTCCCCACCAGTGGATTTATCCCATATACAACCAACAAACCCAGAAACTATTGCATATGCCAGAAAGATTTTGCTGACAGGAACCTGATATAGCTCACTCCTGTGAGGGTAGGCCAGTTCTGGCAAATACAGAAGTGGATGCTCACAGTCATCTATTGGATGGAGCACAAGGCTCCCAATGAAGGAACTAGAGAAAGTACCAAAGGAGCTAAAGGTGTTTGCAATACTATAGGAGGAACAATATGAACTAACCAGTACCTGCCAGAGCTGTGTCTCTAGTTCCATATGTAGCAGAGGAGGTTCTAGTTGGCCATCAATGGGAGGAGGGAGTTGAAGTTCTCATCATACAGATCTTTCACGTTCTTAGTTGGAGTCACTCCCACGTATTTTATATTATTTGTTACTATTGTGAATGTTGTTGTTTCCCTACTTTCTGTATCAGCCTGTTTATCCTTTGTGTAGAGAAAGGCCACTGATTTGTTTGAGTTAATTTTATATCCAGCTACTGCACAGAAGCTGTTTATCAGGTTTAGGAGTTCTCTGGTGGAATTTTTAGGGTCACTTTTATATACTATTATATCATCTGCAAATAGTAATATTTTGAAATCTTCCTTTCCATTTTGTATCCCCTTGATCTTTTGTTGTCTAATTGCTATGGGTAGGACTTTGAGTACTATATTGAATAGGTACGAAGAAAGTGGGCAGCCTTGTATATCCCAGATTTAATGGGATTGCTTCAAGTTTCTCTCCATTTAGTTTGATGTGGGCTACTTGTTTGCTGTATATTGCTTTTATTATGATTAGGTATGGGCCTTGAATTCCTGATTTTTAAGACTTTTATCATGAATAGGTGTTGGATTTTGTCAAATGCTTTCTCAGCATCTAAAGAGATGATCATGATTTTTTCTTTGAATTTGTCTATATAGTGGATTACATTGATGGATTTCTGTATATTAAACCATCCCTGCATGCTTGGGATGAAGCCTACTTGGTCATGATGGATGATCATGTTGATGTGTTCTTGGATTCAGTTTGGGAGGATTTTATTGAGTATTTTCCATCGATATTTTCATAAGGGAAATTGGTCTGAAGTTCTCTTCCTTTGTTGGGTCTTTGTGTGGTTTAGGTATCAGAGTAATTGTACCTTTATAGAATGAATTGTTTAGAGTATCTTCTGCTTCTATTTTATGAAATGGTTTGAAGATAATTTGTTGGAGTAGACAGCTCATGGCCTACCTATGAATAGAGTTCCCTGGAAGGCGAACTGGGGCTGTAAGAGACCAGATGGGAGAGAAAAATGGACACCAAGACAAAAATCCCTCTGCTCAAGACATCTCTGACTTCACTAGACTCTTTCTTGGTTATAAGAGGGTAAGCTCCGCCCCCAGCCAAGTCCCTAGGAGTGCCTGGAAGCAGTCTGAAGTCCCCTCTACTGTGTATTGTCCCAAGGCTGTCTCAGCAGGAAGCAGGATCTAGGGGAAGCAAGACAGGCAGGTAGCAGGATCCCAGAGAAGCACAGAAGCAGTTAGCCCAACAAAGCCAGCCTTAGCTAGAGATGGTTTCTGGTGGCCCGCTTCAGTGGCAAAGAGGTCTGCATTCAACCTAGAGCAAGCTGTGGGGAGGGGTCTACAAGAATTGGAATTAGGTCTTCTTTGAAGGTCTGATAGAACTCTGCACTAATCCCTTCTGGTCCTGGCTTTTTTTTTTTTTTTTGGTTGGGAGACTATTAATGACTGCTTCTATTTCTTTAGGGAATATTGGACTAGTTATATCATTAATCTGATCCTGATTTAACTTTGGTACCTGGTATCTGTCTAGAAAAATTTCCATTTCATCCAGGTTTTCCAGTTTGCTGAGTATAGCCTTTTGTAGTAGGATCTGATGATGCTTTGGATTTCCTCAGGTTCTGTTGTTATGCCTCTCTTTTCTGATTTTGTTAATTAGGATTCTATCTCTGTGCCCTCTAGTTATTCTGACTAAGAGTTTATCTATGTTGTTGATTTTCTCAACAAACAAAAAACAGTTCGTGGTTTGGTTGATTCTTTGTATAGTACTTTTTGTTTCTACTTCGTTGATTTCAGCCCTGAGTTTGATTATTTCCTGCCATCTACCCGTCTTGGGAGAATTTGCTTCCTTTTGTTCTAGAGCTTTTAGGTGTGCTTTCAAGGGGCTAGTGTGTGCTTTTTCTAGTTTATTTTTGGTAGCACTAGAGCTATGAGTTTCCCTCTTAGGACTGGTTTCATTGTGTCCCATAAGTTTGGGTATATTGTGGCTTCATTTTCATTAAATGATAAAAAGTATTTAATTTCTTTCTTGACCAAGTTATTATTGAGTAGAGTGTTGTTCAGCTTCCACATCAATGTTGGATTTCTATTGTTTATGTATTTATTGAGGATCAGCTTTAGTCTGTTGTGATCTGACAGGATGCAGGGGATAATTTCAATATTTTTTGTATCTGTTGAGGCCTGTTTTTGACTGATTATATGGTCAATTTTGGAGAAGGTAACATGAAATGTTGAAAGGAAGGTATATAGTTTTGTTTTAGGGTAAAATGTTCTGTAGATATCTGTTAAATCTATTTGTTTCAGAACTTTTGTTAGTTTCATTGTGTCTTTGTTTAGTTTCTGTTTCCAAGATCTGTCCATTGATGAGAGTGGGGTTTTAAATTTCCCACTAATATTGTGTGCAGTGCAATGTATGCTTTGACCTTTACTAACGTTTCTTTAATGAATGTGGATTCCCTTGCTTTTGGAGCATATATATTCAGAATTGGGAGTTCATCTTGGAAGATTTTACCTTTGATGAGTATGAAGTGGCCCTCCTTGTCTTTTTTGATAACTTTGGGTTGGAAGTCGATTTTATTTGATATTAGAATGGCTATTCTAGCTTGTTTCTTTGTACCATTTGCTTGGAAAACTGTTTTCCAGCCTTTCACTCTGAGGTAGTGTCTGTCTTTTTCCCTGAGGTGGGTTTCCTGTATGAAGCAAAATGTTGGGTCTTCTTTATTTAACCAGTCTGTTACTCTATGTCTTTTTATTGGGGAATTGATTCCATTGATCTTAAGAGATATTAAGGAAAAGTAATTGTTACTTTCTGTTTTTGTTTGTTGTTGGATTACGAGTTGGGATATTGTTTGAGTTGGGATTCAGCTCTTGCAACTATCTCCTTTTAGGTTTGTTGAAGGATTACTTTCTTGCTTTTTCTAGGGTTTTATCTCCCTACTTTTGTTGGACTTTTTCCTCTATTATCCTTTGAAGGGCTAGATTTTTGGAAAGATATTTTGTGAATTTGGTTTTATCATGGAATACTTTGGTTTTTCCATGTATGGTAATTGAGAGTTTTGCATGGTATAGTAATCTGGGCTGGCAGTTTTGTTCTCTTAATGTCTGTATAACATCTGTCCAGGATCTTGTAGCTTTCATAGTCTTTGGTGAGAAGTCTGGTGTAATTCTTCTAGGTCTGCCTTTCTATGTTACTTGACCTTTTTTCCTTACTGCTTTTAATATTCTATCCTTTTATAGTGCATTTCTTATTCTTAACATTATGTGTTGGGAGGAATTTCTTTTCTGGTCCAGTCTATTTGGAGTTCTGTAGGCTTCTTGTATGTTCATGGGCATCTCTTTCTTTAGGTTTGGGAAGTTTTCTTCTATAATTTTGTTGAAGATATTTGCTGGCCTTTATGTTGAAAATCTTCATTTTCTTCTACCCTTATTACCCTTGGGTTTGGTATTCTCTTTGTGTTCTAGATTTGTGTTTTGAGTTAGGATCTTTTTGCATTTTGCATTTTCTTTCTTTTTTTTTTTATAACGTACTCTCTTTAATTTCATGTTTTTAAAAATTAAAATGGTATAGAAATATCCCACTCTGATGTCTAGCTTTTTGTTGCAGCTTATATCCTTATGCATGAAAATACACATATAATTTAGCACACACTTATTATGCAATCCTGAAATAGTAGCAAAAACTGTTATTTCCATTTAAGGTTTATGTCTCTAACATCTTTTTTTTTTTTCAACTTTTATTAGATATTTTCTTCATTTACATTTCAAGTGTTATCCAGAAAGTTCCCTATATCCTCCCCCCTCCCGGCCCTGCTCCCCTACCCACCCTCTCCCACCCCTTGGCCCCGGCATTCCCATGTATTGGGGCATATAAAGTCTGTATAACCAAAGGGCCTCTCTTCCCACTGATGGCCAACTAGGCCATCCTCTTCTATATATGCAGCTAGAGACACGAGCCCAGGGGGTACTAGTTAGTTCATGGTTATTCTTCCACCTATAGGGTTGAAGACTCCTTCAGCTCCTGGGTACTTTCTCTAGCTCCTTCTTCCTTGGGAACCCTGTGTTCCATCTAATAGCTGACCGTGAGCTTCCACCTCCATGTTTGCCAGGCATTGGTATATTTTCCCCCGAGACAGCTATATCCAGGCCCTTTCAGCACCATCTTGCTGGCATATGCTATAGTGTCTATGTTTGGTGACTGATTGTGGGATGGATCCCTGGNGTGTTCCATCTAATAGCTGACCGTGAGCTTCCACCTCCATGTTTGCCAGGCATTGGTATATTTTCCCCCGAGACAGCTATATCCAGGCCCTTTCAGCACCATCTTGCTGGCATATGCTATAGTGTCTATGTTTGGTGACTGATTGTGGGATGGATCCCTGGCAGCCGCAGTCGTTGGGTCCATCCTTTGGATTGAGCTGTACAAATGCTCCCTTTAACTCTTTCAATGTGTGCTTTGTTCTTAATTCTAGGAAGGGGTGACGTGTCCACATTTTGATCCTCCTTCTTCTTGAGTATCATTTGCATTTTCTTTGATTGTTTTGTCCATGTTTTCTATGGAATCTTCTTCACTTGAGATTCTCTCTTCCATCTCTTTTATTCTGTTTCTGCTGCTCACATCTATGGTTCCTGATTTCTTTCCTAGGATTTCTATCTATAGACTTGTCTCCCTTTTTGATTTCTTTATTATTTCTACTTCCATTTTTAGATCGTGGTTGGTTTTGTTCAATTCTTTCACCTGTTTGATAGTGTTTTTCTGTAACTCTTTAAGGAATTTCTGTGTTTCCTCTTTAAGGGCTTCTAGCTCTGTACCTGTGTTTTCCTGTATTTCTTTAAGGAGTTATTTATTTCCTTCTTAAAGTCCTCTATCATCATCATGAGAAGTGACTTTAGATCTGTATCTTGCTTTTTTGGTGTGATGGTTATCCAGGACTTACTATGGTGGGAGAATTTGATTCTGATGATGCCAAGTAACCTTGGTTTCTTATGTTTGCCTCCTACCATCTGATTATCTCACATGCTCACTGCCCTCAGTATGTCTGACTGGAGTCTGTCCTTCCTGTAATCTGGTTGAGTCAGGAGTCCTCAGAGTCCAGCTTTCTCTGTGATCCTGTGATTCAGGGATCCTATGAACCTGAGAATCTGGGTGTGTCAGAGTTCTTGGTAGTCAAGCTTCCTCTGAGACCCTGAGATCCTGGTGTGATCAGGTTCCTGCGATCCTGGGATCCTGGAATTCTAAGATTCTGGGCCTGAAAGAGGCCCTCGTGGGAGGAGAGTCCTCTGGGTACTGTGTGATGGTCCACCAAGTTTGAGCCCAAGGTGGCCCAGAGCTGGTGCAGACTGGAAGGAACCTGAGCTGCTGGTTGGGCTTGTTTTCTGTCCCTGCTCCTGCTGGCACAGGGCCCTTAAGTTTTTTTGTTTTTTGTTTTGGAACAGGTGTTGCATTCTACTCACTAGTGATCTTAAGATTCTGGGAGTACTAGTGTGCCTGGGGCATGGAGAGTCCTTTGTGCACTGTGGGACAGCCTGCAGAGTTCATGCCCAAGGTGGTTCTGCTCTGGTGCCAACCTGAAGGCAGCTTCTGTTTTCGATGCTTTAACTATGGCCATCTTGATATATAGTATATGATATTATTGTTTTGGTTTTTATTTCTCTCATGTTTAGTGATATTGGGGTTTTATCCAGGAACCTTTTCTTTTCACACACTTTGCAACTTGTAAATCAGATTATTTTGTTCTTGTTTTTCCATGGTAAATATGTAACTTCTCAATATTCATATTTTATAAGTCCTAGATATTGACATCTTAACTAAATGCATGAATTGTTTTTTTTTT
>CACVCL010023005.1:0-27025 GCA_902729485.2 Mus minutoides
TTTTTTCCATTGAGATAATAAAACATTTCCCTCAAAATTCTTAGAAATTAATATCATCCCGACAGACATGCATAAGTAAGATTTTATTTCAAAGTGAGGACAAGTTTTGTTTTGTTCTCTCAGCTCTGCCATTATTCTTTTATGCCTTTAATGGTTGCTTTCAGCATTTCCATAGTCTAGTTCAGCTGTTAACATGACACAAACCTAGTCATTTGGGAGGAGGGAATTTTACCTGAAGAAGTGCTCAGATTATTCTGGACTATGAACATTTTAACTGCTATGACGTAGTGAAATAGAATCCAGTCCACTGTGGGTAGTGTCATCCCTAGGCTATATGAGAAAGACGGTTAATCAAGACAGTGTAAGCAAGCTATTGGGCTGCCTTTTCCCATAGTTTCTAATTCATGTTCCTGCCTTTATGTTCCCAGGTGACTGTGAAATAAACTTCTTCTCCTCTCAGTTGCTTTGGGCCATGTTATTTATCACAGTAACAGAAAAGTACCAAGACCATACACATTTAATCTATTCTATTTTCTCCATCCATTGTCTTCTTTCAGTGTCCCACTATATAAATAATGACTTTGCCACGTCAGTCAACAATGTCTAGTCTTTTCTTAAGGACTTGTGTTTTGGATGAAAATATCCGTGACAGGGGTTTTTGAACAGTAAGTATCTCCAGTTGGTAGCATAGTTTGGAGAGATAGTATAGCTTTGATGAAAGATATATATGTAACTGGATTGGACTTTGGCGATCAACTGTCTTGCTTCATTCCAGTTTGCTCTGTTTCTGCTCTGTGATTTTGGTTGAAGATGTGATCTCCCAGCTTTCCCCTACCACTTCCCCTAAAGCCCCTTTCCCAGATACATATAGACTGTCCCTCTGAAACTTTAAGCAAAAATCAATTATTTCTTCCATGGCTCACTTTTAGTCATGGTATTTTATTACAACTGCAAAGACTAATGAAAACAGGACTCCTTTATTTTCTGTGATAAAAATGGCTGCTAAATGGAAGTGTTTGTCTTTCTGGATGTCTGTACAATTATATAATGAGTATTAATATATTGATTTTTAAGTCAAACTCTTACTGCCAAGGAATCTTTGTTATTGCCAGGCTTTATTCTCTTCTTAAGACCTACTAGCAAATATTTTGATTAAATTGATGTCTATTTAAATATTTTAAGATATTAAAAATTCTGGTACTATAACAATTTTCACTTTTTTATTAGATATTTTCTTATTTACATTTCAAATGCTTTCCCCATTCCTGGTTTTCCTCCAAAAAAACCACTATCCTGTTACCCCTTCCCCTGATCACCAACACACACACTCCTGATTCCTGACCCTGGAATTCCTCTACACTTGAGCTTAGAGCCTTCACAGGACAAAGAGCCTCTCCTCCCATTGATAACTAACTAGGCCATCTTCTGCTACATATGCAGCTGGAGACATGAGTCCCACCATGTGTATTCTTTGGTAAGCAGTTTAGTCCCTGGGTACTGGTTGGTTCATATTGTTGTTCCTCCTATGGGGCTTCAGACCCCTTCAGATCCTTGGGTCCTTTCTCTTGCTCCTTCATTGGGGACCAAAGGCTCAGTCCAATGAATGGCTGTGAGCATCCACTTCTGTATTTGTCAGAAACAGGCAGAGCCTCTCAGTAGACAGAAACATCAGACGCCTGTGAGCAAGCACTTGTTGGATCCACAATAGTGTCTGGGTTTAGGGATTGTATATGAGATCCCCAGGTGGTGTAGTCTCTGGATGGGAATGTGATCAATCTCTGCTTCACACTTTGTCTCTGTAACTCCTTCTATAGCTTTAGTTCACCCTTCTAAGAAGGATTGAATCATCCGTAATTTGGTCTTCCTTCTTCTTGAGCTTCATGTGTTTTGCTAATTTTATCTTGGGTGTTCTGAGCTTCTGGGCTAATATCCACTTATCAGTGGGTGCATATCATATGTGTTCTTTTATGATTGGATTACCTCACTCAGGATGATATCCTCCAGATCTATCCATTTGCCTAAGAATTTCATAAATTCATTGTCTTTAATAGTTGAGTAATACTCCATTGTATAAATGTACCACATTTCTGTACCCATTCCAATGTTGAGAGAAATCTGGGTTCTTTCCATCTTCTGGCTATTATAAATAAGGCTGCTATGAACATAGTGGAGCATGTGTCCTTATTACATGTTGTAGCATCTTCTGGGAATATGCCCAGGAGTTGTATTGCTGGGTCCTCAGGTAGTACTATGTCTAAATTTCTGAGGAAAAACCAGACTGATTTCCAGATGGGTTGTACCAACTTGCAATCCCACCAGCACTGGAGGAATGTGGTTATACCAGCTTGCAATCCCACAAACAGTGGAGGGGTATTCCAAGGGGCCTCTCTTCCCACTGATGGCCAACTAGGCCATCCTCTTCTATATATGCAGCTAGAGACATGAGCTCAGGGGGTACTAGTTAGTTCATGTTATTCTTCCACCTATAGTCTTCCCCATTTTTCAATAGGGTTATTTGGTTCTCTGGAGTCTAACTTCTTGAGTTCTTTGTATATATTGGATATTAGCCGTGTATCAGATTTAGGATTGGTAAAGATCTTTTCCCACTCAGTTGATTGCCTTTTTGTCTTATTGACAGTGTCCTTTGCATTACAGAAGCTTTGCAATTTTATGAAGTCCCATGATCTTACAGCACAACTCATTGATTGGTGTTCTATTCAGGAATTTTTTCCCTGTGCCCCCGTTTGAGGCTCTTCAACAAGTTTCAGTGTCTCTGGTTTTATTTGGAGGCCCATTATCTACTTGGATTTGAGCTTTTTACAAGGAGATAAGAATGTATCAATTCACATTCTTCTACATGCTAACTGCAAGTTGAGCCAGACCCATTGTTGAAAATGCTGTCTTTTTTCCACTGGATGATTTTAGCTCCTTTGTCAAAGATCAAGTGACCTCAGGTGTATAGGTACATTTCTGGGTCTTCAATTATATTCCATTGATCTACCTCCCTGTCACTCTCCCAATAGAATGTAGTTTTTTTTTTTCCCACAATTGCTCTATAATACAGCTTGAGGTCAAGGATGGCGATTCCCCCAGAAGTATTTTTTCTTGTTTAGAATAATTTTCTCTATCCTAGGTTTTTTGTTAATCCAGATGTATTTGTAAATTATTATTTCTAACTCTATGAAGAATCGAATTGGCATTTTGATTGGGATTTCATTGAGTCTGTATATTGCTTTTGGCAGCATAACCATTTTCTATATTAATCCTGCCAATCCATGAGCATGAGATATCTTTCCATCTTCTGAGATCTTCTTTGATTTCTTTCTTCAGAGACTTGAAGTTCTTGTCATACAGATCTTTCACTTCCTTAGAGTCACACCAAGGTATTTTGTATTATTTGAATATTTGTAACAATTGTGAAGGGTGTTGTTTCCTAATTACTCTCTCAGCCTGTTTATTCTTTGTATAGAGGAAGGCCACTGAGTTGCTTGAGTTAATTTTATATCCAGACACTTTGCTCAAGTTGTTTATCAGGTTTAAGAGTTCTCTGGTGAGATAAAGTTTGGAGCTGAGACAGAAGGATAGACCATCCAGGGACTGCCCCACCTGGGGATCCATCCCATAATCAGCCACCAAACCCAGACACTATTGCATATGCCAGCAAGATTTTGCTGAAAGGACACTGACGTAGCTCTCTCTTGTGAAGCTATGCCAGTGCCTGGCAAATACAGAAGAGGATGTTCACAGTCATATATAGGATGGAACACCAGGCCCCCAATGGAGGAGCTAGAGAAAGTACCCAAGGAGCTGAAGAGGTCTGCAACCCTATAGGTGGAACAACAATATGATCTAATCAGTAACCTCAGAGATTGTGTCTCTAGCTGCATATTTAGAAGAAGGTGGCATAGTTGGCCATCCTTGGGAAGAGAGGCCCCTTGGTCTAGCAAACTTTATATGCCCCAGTACAGGGGATCACCTGGGCCAAGAAGCAGGTGTGGGTAGGTTGGAGAGCAGGGCTGGGGGATGATATAGGGGACTTTCAAGGTAGCATTTGAAATGTAAATGAAGAAAATGCTTAATAAAAATGGTATGTATATATATATATATATATATATGTGTGTGTGTGTGTGTGTGTGTGTGTGTGTGTGTGTGTGTGTGTGTGTGTATATATATATATATATATGTATATATATATATATATATATATTTCTCTGGTGGAATTTTTGGGGTCACTTAAGTATACTGTCATATCAATTGCAAATAGTGATTGATATTTTGACTTCTTCCTTCCAATTTGTACTCCTTTGTTATTCTTTTCTTTTCTAATTACTCTGTCTAGTACTTCAAGTACTATATTGAATAGGGAGAGAGTGGGCAGCCTTGTCTAGTCCCTGATTTTAGTGGGATTGTTTCAAGTTTCTCTCCATTTAGTTTGATTTTTGGCTACTGATTTACTGTATATTGCTTTTAGTATTTTTGGATATGGGCCTTGAATTACTGAATTTTCCAAGACTTTTATCATGAAGGGGTGTTGGATTTTGTCAAATGCTTTCTCAGCATCTAATGAAATGATCATATATATTTTTTTGTATTTTTGAGTTTGTTTATATAGTGGATTACATTCATGAATTTCCATATATTGTAACATCCCTGGATCCCTAGGCTCAAACCTAATTGATCATGATGGATGATCATTTTGATGTGTTTTTGGAATCGGTTTGTGAGAACTTTATTGAGTATCTTTGCATGGATATTCATAACGGAATTTGGTCTGAAGTTCTCTTTCTTTGTTTGGTCTTTGTGTGGTTTAGGTATCAGAGAAATTGTGGCTTCATAAAGGAATTGTGTAGAGTACCTCCTGTTTCTATTTTGTGAAATAGTTTGAGAAGAATTGGAATTAGGTCATCTTTGAAGGTCTGATAGAACTCTGCGCTAAACTAATCTGGTCTTGGGCTTTTTTTTTTTTTTTTTGGTTGGGAAACTATTAATGACTATTTATGTTTCTTTAGTGGATAAGGATCTGTTTAGATTGTTAATTTGATCCTGATTTAAATCTGTCTAGAAAATTGTCCATTTCATCGATGTTTTCCAATTTTGTTGAGTTTGAGTACGTTGTGACTTCATTTTCATTAAACTCTTAAAAAGTCTTTAATTTCTTTCTATATTTCTTCTTTGACCAAGTTATCATTGAGAAATGTGTTGTTCAGCTTCCACGTATATGTTGGCTTTCTATTATTTATATTGTTATTAAAGATCAGCCTTAGTCTGTGGTGATCTGATAGGATTCATGGGATGATTTCAATATTTTTGTATCTGTGGAGGCCTGTTTTGTGACCGATTATATGGTCAATTTTGGAGAAGGTACCATGAAGTTCTGAGAAAAAGGTTTAACTTTTTGATTTAGGATAAATTTTTCTATAGATAGCTATTAAACCATTTGCTTCATAACTTCCGTTAGTTTCACTGTGTCTCAGTTTGGTTTCTGTTTCCATGATCTGTCCATTGATGAGAGTAGCTTGTTGAAGTCTCCCACTATTATTGTGTGCAGTAAAATGTGTGCTTTGAGCTTCAATAATGTTTCTTTTATGAATGTGGATGCTCTTGCATTTGGTGCATATATGTTCAGAATTGAGAGCTCATCTTGGTAGATTTTAACTTTGATGAGTATGAAGTGTCCTTCTTTATCTTTTTTGATAACTTTAGGCTGAAAGTCGATTTTATTCAATATTACTCTGAGGTACTGTCTGTCTTTGTCACTGAGATGGGTTTCCTGTATACAGCAAAATGTCGGGTCCTGTTTAGGTAACCAGTCTGTTAGTCTATGTCTTTTTATTCGGGAATTAGTCCATTGGTATTAACAGATCTTAAGGGAAAGTTATTGTTGCTGCCTCTTATTTTTGACGTTAGAGTTCGTTTTCTATTCATGTATCTATCCTCTTTGAGGTTTGTTAAAAGATTACTTTCTTGCTTTTTCTAGGGTGTCATTTCCCTCCTTGTGTTGCAGTTTTCCCTTTGTCATCCTTTGAAGGGATGGATTAGTGGACATATATTGTGTAAATTTGATTTTGTCATGGAATACTTTGGTTTCTCCATCTATGGTAATTGAGAGTTTTCCTGGGTATAGTAGCCTGAGCTGGCATTCCTATTATCTTAGGGTCTGTTTGACACCTGCCTGGGATCTTCTGGCTTTCAGTCTCTGGTGAGAGGTCTGATATAATTCTGATAGATTTGACTTTATATGTTACTTGACCCCTTTCCCTTACTGCTTTTAATAGTCTTTCTTTGTTTTGTGCATTTGGTGGTTTGATTATTATGTGATGGGAAATATTTCTTTTCTTGTCCAAACTATTTGGAGTTCTGTAGGCTTCTTGTATGTTCATGAGCATCTCTTTCTTTAGGTTAGGGAAGTTTTCTTCTATACTTTTGTTGAAGATATTTACTGGCCCTTTAAATTGAAAATCTTCATTTTCTTCTATACCTATTATCCTTAGGTTTGGTCTTCTCATTGTGTCCTGTATTTCCTGGATGTTTTGGGTTAGGATCTTTTTGCATTTTCCTTGATTGTTGTGCCCATGTTTTTTATGGAAATTTCTGAACCTGAGATTCTTTTATCTCTTGTCTTTTGTTTGTGATGCTTGCATCTATGGTTCCTGGTCTATTTCCTAGGTTTTCTATCTCCAGAGTAGTCTCTTTTTGTGATTTCTTTATTGTTTCTATTTCCATTTTTAGATCCTGGATGGTTTTGTTCAATTCCTTCACCTATTTGGTTGTGTTTTCCTATAATTCTTTAAGGGATTTTTGTGTTTCCTCTTTAAGGACTTCTACTTGTTTTCCTGTGTTATCCTGTAATTCCTTAAGTGATTTTTGTGTTTCCTCTTTAAGGGCTTCTACCTGTTTAGCTGTGTTCTCCTGTAATTCTTTGAGGGAGTCATTTGTGTCCTTCTTAAAATCCTCTATCAGCATCATGAGATATGATTTTAAACTTGAATTTTGTTTTCCAGTGTGTTGGGGTATCCAGGACTTGCTGTGCTGGGAGTACTGGGTTCTGATGATGCCAGTTAGTCTTGTATTCTGTTGGTAAGATTCTTGTGTTTGCCTTTTGCCACCTGCTAATCTCTGGTATTAAATGTTCTTGCTATCTCTTGCTGGTTCTTGTTACTCCTGTGGGTCTCTGAGCCTATTTCGGCACTCCATGATGACCATCTCTCTCCTGGGAAGAACAGTGCACAGAGGACTGTGGAAAAGCCCCACCTCCTGGGTGCAGAAGAGGCAGGAAGGACCCTGTCTCAGCTGCTTTGCAGCTACTGAAGCCTATGTGCTCCTGGCTGGTCCCACCTTCCAATTTTTACTTTCTTAACTACCTCTTCAGCCATTTTTAGTCATTGTTTGTCTTCACACTTTACTTATTTATTGATTGAATGTTTTGCTGTTCTTATGTTGTTGCTTCATAACTGAAAAATGCCAGCTTTGATGTCAACGTAGACATTTTTTAAAATTATTGTGATGTTGCTCTATAGTTTTTCTGGCTAGAGTCCCCTCCAGAGCATCAATGATAACAGGGATCACTCTATCCACAGTAACAACAACCCATATATACTGTTTGTGGCATGGGGGCATTGGGAAAATGGTGGGGTACAGAGCAAAAAATTCTCAACTGAGGAATATTGAAGGGCTGAGAATCAGTTGAAAAAAATGTTCAGCATCCTTAATCATCAGGGAAATGCAAATCAAAGCAACACTGAGATTCCACTTTACACCAATCAGAATGGCTAAGATAAAAAATTCATGTGACAGGAGATGCTGGCAAGGATGTGGAGAAAGAGGAATACTCCTCCATTTCTGGTGGGATTGCAAGCTGGTACAACCACTCTAGAAACCATTTTGGCAGTTCCTCAGAAAACTGGACATAGTACTACCAGAAGATCCAGCAATACCTCTTTTGGGCATATTCCCAGAAGATATTCCAACTGGTAATAAGGACTCATGCTCTACTATGTTCATAGCAGCCTTATTTATAATAGCCAGAAAATGGAAAGAAGATGTCCCACAACAGAGGAATGGATACAGAAAATGTGGTACATTTACACAATGGAGTACTGTGGGTCTAGGTATCATAAGTTTTCCCTGGAGACCTCTATCCAGGCAGGTGGAAGGCTCCAGCAAAAGAAGTGAGTGCAGGCAGGGAGAAAAAGCCTATGCTGCACTTTACAGGTCACTAGGGTACTCCAAGCCTGTGTCAGTGAGAAGCCCACAATCCAGTGAGGAATGCAGCAGGACTTGGTGGAGTGGGTTCTTTGGGAGAGAAGATCTCTTCCCAAGTGTTATAGCTCTTGGAACAAAAGAGGCAGACAAAGAGATATTTCTCACATTCCTTTAATTCCCTGCATGGCTCCCCTATATACCATTCTGGCAGTAATTTAGAGTTTGACAGCAAATCCCCCCCATTGGTTTGGGCTGAGAGTTTGGGGGAAACCTTATTTGCATGTGAGAGGGCTTGGTGCTGCTCCTAAGTGGCTGATAGCCATTCCTCTCCTGTGGGGGTTTTGGGGGTGGTTACTCCTGCAGGAGCCAGGGTCCAGGAGACATGAGAGAACTCCTTCTGTCCCATGTAAGTGAATTCTCACTACAGGGTGCCAGGGTTCAAGCTCTAGCCTCCACTGGAAACCAGGCTGTCTGCACTTAGCCCACTGCCCCACAGAGTACTACCCAGCTATTAAAAACAATGAATTTATGAAATTCTTAGGCAAATGGATGAATCTGGAGGATATCATCCTGATTGAGGTAACCCAATCACAAAAGAAGTCACTTGATATGCAGTCACTGATAAGTGGATAGTAGCACAGAAACCTGGAATAGCCAACATACAATTTTCAAAACATAAGAAAATCAAGAAGAAGGAAGACCAATGTGTAGATACTTCATTCCTCCCTAAAATAGAGAACAAAATACCTATGGAAGGAGTTACAGAGACAAAGTATGGAGCTAAGACAAAAGGATGGACCATCCAGAGACTGCCCCACCCTGGGGTCCATCTCATAATCATCCACCAAATGCAGACACTATTGCATATGCCAGCATGATTTTGCTGAAGGTACCCTTATATAGCTGTCTCTTGTGAGGGTATGCCAGTGCCTGGCAACTACAGAAGTGGATGCTCACAGTCATCTATAGGATGGAACACAGGGCCCCCAATATAGGAGCTAGAGATAGTACCCAAGGAGCTGAATGGGTCTGCAACCCTTTAGGTGGAATAACAATATGAACAAACCTGTACCCCCAGAGCTCCTGTCTCTAGGTGCATATGTAGCAGAAGATAGCATAATCAGCCATCATTGGGAAGAGAGGCCCCTTGGTCTTGCAAACTTTATATGCCTCAATACAGGGGAATGCCAGGGCCAAGAAGTGGGAGTGAATGGGTAGGGGAGCAGGGCCAGGGAAGGGCATGGGGGACTTTTGGGATAGCATTTGAAATGTAAATGAAGAATATATCTAATAAAAAAATTAAAAAAAAATAATGGTCCAGTGGTTTTTGTTGCTACACGAGGCTGGTGGAAAATTCAGTGTTAATGAACAGAACTTGATGACTTTTATACCATCAGTTGTTTCTTCCTTATCACTGAGTAGGAAGGTTTAGGGGCTGCATCCTGTTGAAGCTGAAGGTTGTGGGATGCAGGGTAGGAGCTAAATAGAATGAGTGTATGGAAATTTTCCTTTCTCTCTGGTGCATTGAAGTGCCTGGAACATCACTTCTCTTTGCCATACCTTTTCTTCTTTCTTTTATTTTTTTCTTTTCCTTCCCCTCAAAATTTCTCTCCTTTTTCATCATTTCTTTCTTACCTCGTAGTCTTGTTCTCTGCATTAACAGTATAATGCTTTAGATGAATTTTAATTGCTGAAGAATTATTCAGCTTGTAAAGTCAAATTGGCAGGAGATTAACAACATACTGTTTTTCCCTGCAGCTCTGGGTTCTACGACACTTCTCTATATGTGGGACAATAACTCAGATGAAGGGAAAGGAAGATACACATTGGCATTTTGTATTTATAAGAAAAATTTCTTCTTAGTTTATTATTAAACAGTATTAGACTAATTTGAATTTGCAGGGAAAACACCTCCAAATATATACCCTAGAATTATTAAACACCTTCTGTTTGTGAGATAAAAAATTTATAATTAATGAGCCAATGTTGGCACATTTGGATTGACACATCTTGACATTTCATTCCGATCAACTTAGGTTTTACATGTGATCTTATTTCTACTGCAGAATCTCATTCAAGATATCAAAGTGGTTTTAATACTGTTTCTGTAAAGTATTCTTGGTTGTGGTAGATTTCAAACTTCCCTTTTCCTTGTTGCTTTGCCAGTTTTGGAGAACTGTTGGTAGTGTCTTGTGAATTACTTGTGAAATACTGGGATGTGTTCCCTTGATTAGACCGAAGTCAGATTTTTATAAATGAAGAGTATCAGAGGGAAGTGTTAAAAGTTCATACCCTTGTGGTTGATTATGTGATTCTAATAATTTGGTGAAGGCAGAGCCTTGTCAGTTTTCTCAACCACAGAATTGCTCTTGCTGTTGGTTTTTATTTTTATTTTTCACTCTATAGTGGTGCACTCACTGGAGAAGTAATTTTATCCAGCCAATAGAGATGAGATATGCAGTTCCCTTCCTTCTCAAGAAGTGTGCAAAATTTACTTAGATTGGGATTATTTATTTATTTATTTATTTATTCATTTACATTTAGTCCATATTTTAATCATATTGAATTGATATGTTTACTTTTATATTTTTTATTTGTGTGTTGAGATTATTTTTTATTTTATTATTTTATTTATTTATATTCCAAATGTTGTCTCCCTTTCTGTTCCTCCCTCCATTAGCTCCTTACCCCTTCTGCCTCCTCTCTATACCTCTAAGAGGGTGTTTCCTGACTCATCCATCCATTCCCACCTCACCTCTGTAGCACCCCCCTTCTCTGGGGCATCAAGTCTCCAGAGGACCAAGCCCAGCCCTCCAACTGAGGCCAGACAAAGCAGTCCTCTGCTACATATGCAGCAGGGGGCCACAGACCATTCCATGTATGCTCTTTGGTTGGTGTCTTAGTATCTGGGAGCTCTAGAAGGTCCATTTTGTTGATAATATTTATTTTCCTAGGGGTTGCAGTACCATTCAATCTTTCCCCTAAACCCCTTAATTAGGAGACCCAGAGCTCAGTGCAATTGTTGGCTGTAAGTATCTGCATCTGTCTCAACCAAGTGCTGAGAACAGCTTTTTTTTTCCTTTCTTCTGGATATTTTATGTATTTGTATTTCAAATGTTATCCCCTTTCATGGTTTCCCCTCTGAATACTCCCTATCCCATTTCCCCTCCCCCTGCTTCTATGAGGATGATCCCCCTCCCACCTACCTCCTCCCACCTCACTGTCCTGGCATTCACCTACATTGGGAAATTGAGCCTTCACAGGATCAAGGGCTTCTTCTCTTACTGATGCCAGACAAACCATCTTCTGCTACATATGCAGCTGGAGTCATGGATCCCTCCATGTGTACTCTTTGGTTGGTGATTTAATTCCTGGGGTGTCTGGTTGGTTAATATTGTTGTTCTTGCTATGGGGTTGCAAACCCCTTCAGCTTCTTCAGTCCTTTCTCTAACTCTTCCATTGGGGTACTCGTTCTCAGTCCAATAGTTGGCTGTGAGCATATGCCTCTGTATTTGTCATGCTTTGGCAGAGCCTCTCAGGAGAAAGCTATAACAAGCTCCCTTCAGCAAGCACTTCTTGACAACCTCAATAGTGTCTGGGTTTGGTTTCTCTATATGAGATGGATCCCCAGGTAGAGCAGTCTCTGAATGCTGTTTCCTTTAGTTTCTGCTCCACATTTTATCCTTGTATTTCCTTTAGACAGGATCCATTCTGGGTTAAAAATTTGGAGATGAGTGCATGGGTCCATTCCCCAACCAGAGGACTTGTCTAACCTCTGGATGTGGTCTCTACAGATTCTCCCTCCCCTTTGTTGGGCATTTCAACTTATCTCATTCCTGTTGTGTCCTGGGAGCCTCTTGCTTTCCTGGCATCTGGGGCTTGCTGGTGGCTACCCCCAGGTCCACATACCTGATTGCTACTCACCTCTGCTCAAATTCCTGACCCACTGGATATCATCCTGTCTCATCCCACACCTTATCCTCCCCATTTTTCCCCCTTCTCCTCCTTTCTTTGTCCCAAGTCCCTTCCTCCCCACCTCCCATGAGTATTTTGCTCCCCCTTCTAAGAAGGACTAAAGCATCCACATTTTGGTATTCCTTCTTTTTGAGCTTCATATGGTCTATGAATTGTGTCTTGGGTATTCCTAACTTTGTGGCTAATATTCACTTATCAGTGAGTGTATACTATGTGTGTTCTATTGTGATTGGGTTACCTCACTCAGGATGATATTTTCTAGTTCCATCCACTGGCCTAAGAAATTTATGAATTATTGTTTTTAATAACCAAGTAGTATTCCATTGTGTAAATATACAACATTTTCTGTATCTATTCCTCTGTTGAGGGATATCTGGGTTCTTTCCATCTACTGGCTATTATAAATAAGGCTGCTGTGAATATAGTGGACCATGTGCCCTTATTACATGTTGGAGCAGCTTCTGGATATAAGCCAAGAATATATAGTATAGCTGGGTCCTCAGTTATTATTATGCCCAATTTTTTGAGGAAACATGAGACTGAGTTCCAGAGTGGTGGTACCACCTTGCAGTCCCACCAACAATGAAGGAGTGTTCCTCTTCCTCCACATCCATGCCAACATCTGCTGTCACCTGAGTTTTTTATGTTAGCCATTCTGACTGCTGTGAAGTAGTATCTTCGGGTCATTTTGATTTGCATTTCTCTGATCACTAAGTCTATTGAACATTTTTTTTTTTTTTAGATGCTTCTCAGCCATTCGGTATTCCTTAGTTGAGAATTCTCTGTTCAGCTATGTTCCCCCCCCCCTTTTTTTTTTTTTTTTTTTTTTTTTTTTTTTTTTTTTTTTTTTTTTTTTTTTTTTTTTTTTTTGGTTTTTTGAGACAGGGTTTCTCTCTGTAGCCCTGGCTGTCCTGGAACTCACTTTGTAGACCAGGCTGGCCTCGAACTCAGAAATCCGCCTGCCTCTGCCTCCCGAGTGCTGGGATTAAAGGCGTGCGCCACCACGCCTGGCTTTGTTCCCCCCTTTTTAATAGGGTTATTTGGTTCTCTGGAGTCTGATGTCTTGAGTTCTTTGTGTATATTGGATATTAATTCTCTATCAGGTGTAGGGTTGGTAAAGATCTTTTCCCATTCTGTTGGTTGCTCTTTTGTCCTATTAACAGTGTCCTTTTCCTTACAGAAGCATTGCAAATTTATGAGGTCCCACATGTAGATTCTTAATCTTAGAGCAAAGCTATTGGTGTTCTGTTTAGGAAAATTTCCCCTGTGCCCATGTGTTTGAGACTTTTCCCTACTTACTCTTCTATTAGTTTCAGTGTATCTGTTATTTTGTGGAGATCCTTGATCCACTTGTACTTGAGCTTTGTACAAGGAGATAAGAATGGATCAGTTTGCATTCTTCTACATGCTGACCACCAGTTGAACTAGCACCATTTGTTGAAAATGCTTTCTTTTTTTGCCCACCATCCCAGTCCCCTTTCTAGAGTTCTTCACCCTATCCCCTTGCTTCTGAGAGGGTGATACCCACTCCCCACCCTGGGCATTCCCCTTCCTTGGAGCACTAAGTCTCTACAGGATTAGATACACATTGTCCTGTTGATGCCAGACAAGGCAGTCCTCTTACATAGGTACTGAGTAATTTAGATTAGTCCATGTTTTCTCCTTGGTTGGTGGTTTAGTTTCTGGGAGCTCCCATTGGTCTGCATTAGTTGACACTTTTGGTCTTCCTATGGGGTTACTATCCCCTTCAGCTCCCTCAAACCTTCACATAACTTTTCCATAGTGGTCCCTGACCTCAGGCTTATGGTTGTCTGTAAGTACTTGCATCTGTTTCCTTGTCTCTCTCCCTTTCTTTTCTCTCCTCATTACTTCCTTTCTTCTTTCTTCTTCTCCTCTCCTTTCAAAACTCTCTCCAAGATCCCTATTTTCTGCTACTTGGAATATATTTCAAGCTCCTTTCACATTTCTTTATCTATCCAAAAATCAGTCTTTTTCTCCCTGGAGTTCTGGCTCCATCTATTCACTATTTGCTATTTATTCACTAGTATAAACCAAGACCTGGGTATAAAGTATGTTATTTTTCTTAGGGTATTGCTGCCAACATCCCTCATGTGACAGAAAGATGTTAACTTTCTTATGTAAATAATCCAGATATAGTTAAAAGGTAAGAAATCAGCCCAATTCTGTAATTTGCCTGATATTTATGCAAAACTGATTACAGCACATTAATGTTAAGAGTCATTCTAAGATACAACTCCGAAAACACAAGAAAATCAAGAAGCAAGACCAATGCATGTATTCTTCATTCCTCCCTAGAAAGGGGGATAAAATATCCTTGGAAGTAGTTGCAGAGACAAAGTTTGGAGCTAAGATGAAAGGGTGGACCATCCAGAGACTGCCCCACCCTGAGATCAATCCCATAATCAGCCACCTAACACAGACACTATTGCACATGCCAGCAAGATTTTGCTGAAGGGACCCTGATATAGCTGTCTCCTGTGAGGCTTTACCAGTGCCTGGCAAATACAGAAGTGGATGCTCACAGTCATCTATAGGATGAAACACAGGGTCCCCAATATAGGAGCTAGAGAAAGGACCAAAGAAGCCACTATTTCCAGAAGGTGACATGGAAATGTAGCATTTGGGAGCACATGGCAAGAACAGGAAGTCAATATTGAATGAAAAGTAAGGAATTAAAGCTTGTGTGGAGTCCCAGTGTACCCAGTTGTGACATTCAGAGAAAGGGTGACTTCTACATTTTATGTTACTCCTTTCCTTGGGACAGATGTTTGAATTGACAGGACAAAGTATATACCAAAGTATATGCCCTGAAGAAGGAGTGATATTGCTGGGCCCTCCAGTAGTACTATCCAATTTTCTGCGGAACCGCCAAACTGATTTCCAGACTGGTGGTAGCACCTTGTAATCCTACCAACAATGGAGGAGTGTTCCTCTTCTTCCACATCCTTGCCAGCATCTGCTGTCACCTGAGGTTTTGATCTTAGCCATTCTGACAGGTTTAAGGTGGAATCTCTGGGTTGTTTTGATTTGCATTTCCCTGATGACTAAGGATTTGATTGAACATTTTTTCAGGTGCTTCTCAGCCATTCTGTATTCCTCAGTTGAGAATTCCTTGTTTAGTTCTCTACCCTATTTTCAATAGAGTTATTTGGTTTTCTGGAGTCCAACTTCTTAAGTTCTTAGTATATATTGGATATTAGCCCTGTATCAGATTCAGGATTGGTACAGATCTTTTCCCAATCTGTTGTAGGCCTTTTTGTCTTCTTGACAGTGTCTTTTGCCTTACAGAAGCTTTGCAATTTTATGAGGTCCCATTTGTCAATTCTCAATCTTACAGCACAAGCCATTTCTGTTCTGTTCAGGAATTTTTCCCCTGTGCCCATATGTTCCAGGCTCTTCTTCACTTTCTTCTCTATAAGTTTCAGTGTCTCTGGTTTCATGTGGAGGCCTTTGATCTCACCTGAGCCCCAGGGTCAGAAACTTCCTGGAGGCAAGCTCTCCTCTAGCAGAGAAGGTGCATAGAGGACTGGGGATCACCTCCACCTCCTGGGTGTAGATGAAGGCCCTTAGGAGCCTCTCCCAGCTGCTCTGCCACTTCTGAGGCCTATGTGATCCTGAGTGGACCCACCTTCAAGCTGAGCATCTTCTGAGTTTAGGTAAAAACATAATTTTTAATAACCATTCACTTGCAACAAAGGATTTTGAATTTATCCCTTAACTTTTTTCCCTAGAGAACACATCTAAGGGAGAGCTGTGATAGATAGTTGAGAATTTCTTTGAAGTTTTTACACTTTAATTTAAACCATAATCATAAAAATATGTAATATAAATATTAAATCAAACTTTAGGTCAGCACGAGATCCATTTTGGAAGTTTTTGAAAAAAGAACATCGAGGTAACAATCTTCTAGTATTTTGAGCTTAGAAACATAATGTACTGATTAAATCTCACATAGCTTCTAGCACTGAGTTCTAGTTTCATGTAACAATATTAGCCAAATATAAAGACCCATCATTGCCATGTTTGAGTTCTACATGACAAGTTCTTGTAAGATGCAAATAAAACTATTTACATTCCTACAGGAATAAAACTACTCCTGATTACCTCTGAGATCCAGTCTGTGCGCTTCCTCGGGCATTTTCTATCACTTCTCCATTCAGTTTTGCCTGAGTTTATGCAATGTTCATAGCATGTCTCTTCCTATCTAGGTGTATATCATAATGTCTTGCGGTGATCTGATTCTTTTAGGGTTATCATCCTATCTTGACCATATTATTAGCTTAACTTATGATTTAGAAAATTCTGGTAAATTGTATGAGCATCATTGGTTTTGTCAACTGTAAAGTGAGAACAACATCTAAGATGTTGTAACCTATCATCTTATTAAATTCTAATGAGGTGACAGCATTGGTTATTCATACTTAGGGTGGTATGTAGGGTATGCTTCTCTTTTTCTTTATTTGTTTTCATCCACCAGGCTTAATTATTAGTATTATTAGAAAAGGAATGAATGAGGGATTATTTTATGGAGAATGGGCAGCATAGCAGTAGCTATACCACTGAAGAAAATCTCTCTCTTCTCCAACAACCATGAACTCCTTTTAAGTCCCCAAGGAAAATTGAGCCTTGTGAACTCCTTTTTTTTTCATGGCAGAATCTTGATTAACCTAGCAGATCTCTTGAAGTTTTTGTGCAGGTCATCACAGCTGCTGAAAATTTTCTGAGCATAATATCAATATCATGGCTGGAAGTCAACGTTCTACACCACTATATCCCCGCCTCCTGAATCTTGCCACCTCTTATACAATGACATTTTTCCTATATGGATATCATCTCTAAAATACTCCAGAGATAACTGGAAGATTTACTTATCTTCTAAAGAAGCCTTCTTTCCTCTTGCCTCTCTCTCAGCCACTTAATGCTAATTATATATCTAGAGAACAAGTCTTAGATATCTATTTTAAAATATCCAGTGCAAATCCATTCTTTTCACTCTGCTTGACCTTGAAATATTTATTAAAAAAAAACAACAACAAAGACAATTCCACTGGTTAGCATGCCTGCCTCTCTCTCTCTCTCTCTCTCTCTCTCTCTATATATATATATATATATATATATATATATATATATATATATATAAATATATATATGTCATATAATCTCTTTCTCTTTCTCTCTCTTACTCTCCCCTAATATCACATCCAAGACTAGTATGAGTACAAAACAGATACTCTCATCTGATCTCTTCAGACCCAGTATGTATGTACTAGTGATAATGTAATTTTCTACTTAATTTCTCAAGGATTTCTGCCTTTCTGGAGTCATTTTATGTGGGCATAATTTAATCTATACATATACATACACATACATATAAACACACACACACACACACACACACACACACACACACACACACATGCATAATGCCCTCAGGATCATTTTATAAAGAGTCCTTCTCATATTAGAATTCATATGACATTGAGATTTCATGATTATGTTTGATACAAATTAAAAAATTCTTGCATAATTGCTGTGTATGTTCCTTAGAATTTAACTCATTTCTATATTTTGTGGTAAATTTCACTCTCCTTGCAAGATATTAATGTCTTCACAAAAGTTCTGCACTTTATAAAAAGATTAATAGGTCTGTGTAATTATGCTTTGGAAACACAACCAATCAAAAATATCTCAAAATGTCTCAAACTCAGAGGACTTAAGCTAAGATGAATCACTACCACTTCAGTCTATGTGTTGGTAGAAAAACACTGCAGTGTAATTTTCTGGCTGTTGATTAAAAATATTGATAATGATCTAAGTATAATATAAAATGTATGAATCATTTTCAGCACAGTAGCCCAGGTCTTACAACCTAGTCTGTTGTCTGATGTTAAAGAGTTTATTTAGCAACCTTAGTTAGACAAATATTACTTGTGCAACCTTCACAGTCTCTGTGCTTATATAACCTAACATTTAGACATGTTTTCGATCCCAGAAAGGTATCCTTTTATAAGATTTAAAATAAAAGGAAAAGCTACTTCTATACAAACTCTGACAACATTTTCTATTTTTCACGCTTAGTCTCTCAAACAGTAGAGAGTGAAATTTTATGACAGCTACATCAGAAGTAACACTGTGGACTCTTTGAATGGAAATGAACATGTTGATGCTCACCTATAATCTCAGAAGTTAACTCTCTTTATGGCCAACCTTAACTACATAAGACCCTGTCTTAAAAAAAAATTAAAGATAAAAATAAACAAAACAAGAATGTGTGAGCAAAAACAGATGTCAAAGTCACCTGGTTTCTGGTAAATAAATCCAAAGCAATGGAAATCTTCAGAATAAGTATTTCATAGTCAGTAGTAATGAAAAATGGGTTGATCAAAGTGACCTATAGGTAGTTTAAAGAATGACAATTTAATATTATATTTTATCATATTACTGTCAACAATACAGTAGTTGTTATTAGATATAACTAATAAAAGAACATTTGTAGGAATTCTCAGTTTTATAGTCCACATATTTTCCGAGTTTTGATACAAGGAACCCTGAGGTCTTGTGAAACATATGTGATTAAAAACCATTGGTGAAGCCGTGCATGGTGGCGCACGCCTTTAATCCCAGTACTCGGGAGGCAGAGGCAGGCAGATTTATGAGTTCGAGGCCAGCCTGGTCTACAGAGTGAGTTCCAGGATAGACAGGGCTACACAGAGAAACCCTGTCTCGAAAAACCAAAAAAAAAAAAAAAAAAAAAAAAAATTGGTAAAGTGCTTTGTGAGTTTTAGTATACATCATAGTAATCAATGATATTCCTACTAATATTCACTTAAGTAGGGTCAATGATATGACAACCCTGAAATTAAATCAGCTGCATACTTTCTTTTTATTTGTCTTAACTATTAAATAATAATTCTTGTCTCTATGTTTAAATCACGTAGTCTCTTCTGACTATTATTTTAAGCTACTGGATGAGGAATACAATCCTGTGATGAGCTTTAACTTCTGATTTAGTAAAAGTGTTTTACTGTTAGCTCACTTTCTAAGTACTAGGAATGCAGAAAAGAAGCCATAGTTACTTTCTTTAAGTATGTTGTGGTGCAACAAAGATGTAAAAATTACTGTGTTGTTTTAATATGATGTAATGGAATAAATCAGTGAGAAGTGAAGTAGAAAGATGATGGTAGACCAGAACAGAACCCAAAGAGTGATCATGAAGAGCATTCTGAAAGGTACAATGGCTAGTGGGAATTGCCAACTTGACACAATACTGAATCACTTGGGAAGAGAGTCACAGTGGGAGAAATTTCTATGTCATGTGGACATTTATGTGGGAAATTATCTTGATTACATTAGTTAAAGTGGAAAAAAAAATCCACCCAATGTGGCCACTGTTTCCTGGGAAAGTGATTCTGAACTGGGGACACTAACATGTATTAATTAATTAATCTCTTCTTTTTGTTTGTTTGTTTGTTTATTTATTTATTTACTTACTTATTTATTTATTCACTTTACATCTTGATCAAAGCCCTCCTCTCCCAGCAGTGTCCCTGACAGGAGTAACTCCTCCTTCACTTCCCCCTCCTCTTCTCCTCTGAGAAGGGGAAGGCTTTGCATGGATACTCACCCACCCTGGCACATCAAGTAACTACAGGACTAGGCACATCCTCTCTCACTGACTTCAGACAAGGCAGCTCAGCTCATTGAACAGGGTCCATAGGCAGTCAAAAGAGTCAGGGATCGCCCCCACTCCAATTTTTGGGGTACCTGCATGAAGACCAAACTGCACATGTGCAGAGAGCTGTGGTCAAGCCCATCTATGTTCTTTAGTTGGTGGTTCAGACTCCAAGAGTCCAGATTAGTTGACTCTGTTGTTCTTATGGAATCTCTATTCCCTCCCAGGTTCCTTAATCATTTCCCCATCTCTTCCACAAGACTTCCCAAGCTCCATCTAATATTTGGCTGTAGGTTTCTGCACTTGTTTCAGTCAGCTACTGGGGAGCCTCTCAGAGGATAGTTAAGCGAGGCTCTTATCTGCAAGCCCAACAGAGTATCATTAATAGTACCTGGGATTTATTCTTGCCCATGGGAAAGGTCTCAAGTTGGGCCAGTCATTGGTTGGCCATTTTCTCAATCTCAGCTCCATTTTTGTCCTTATATATTTTGTTAGAAGAAATTTTGGCTTGAAGGTTTTGTAAGTAGGTTGGTGTCCTTATCCCTTTACTCCAAGTCCTTCCTGGCTACAGGAGGTAGCCATTTTTGATCTTTTTATCTGAATATGTATATCATATGACAAGTTCCCCCAAGCTCCTGATGCTGTAACACTCATGTCATGATGTGCTAACAAATGAAGCCTTTTACCATTAAGTTACTTTCATTAGAATACTTTATCACATTAGGAGTAGGGCAGAAAATACTGTATCTCAAGTCATCAGAGCACAGACTGGTCTTGTAAGACAAGAAGATATGTGTTGTTTCTAAAGGGAAATTGGGAGGTGCTGTGCAGTCGATTCACAACACATTAGAGATCAAACATAAAATGTTAATGCTTTTTCAGATCCCCTACATAATCCCTTTACATAAAGAGACTTCATTAAAACGTTTGTGACAGTTTGCAGACTCAAATTAGACTTTTATTCTCTGTATGAATGAAATGGAATAAATATATACAAATAAAGCTGAAAATGTTTGAAGGATGAGTTACTGTATAGTTTCCTCATAGATAGTCTTACAAGGACTCTGCCATGATCATAACCATATGCAAAGTCTCCATAACCCCACATGAAAACGACAAGGACATCTGACCAGCAGATGTCTGTTTCACATTGTACTAGTATCAGTCTTTACCATTAATTATTGTATCCAGAATTATTTTTTCAAAGTATTTTATACAACATCCCTTGCTTTTTCTTTAAAGGCCCCCTTTTGCCTAAACTCTCGTGAATATATCGATACAAATTGACTGTAGCAATGTATTTTCATTGCAGGGCTCAAAGTAAGTATCCTTGCATCATTTTCTTTGGGGAATTCTTTCTGGTTTATATTTTCATTGATATACTTAACCTAGAAGGGGAGTGATATGTTCAGATATATATCTTAGAAGGATACTGTATCCTACAAAGTTCTGTGCTTTTATTCTCCAAAATGCTTAGCTTTATAGGTTAAATACTTCTTTAACAGAGAAAACTTACTTTGGTTTGCTAAGCCTAGTTATGTCTCACTCTTTATTTACAGATGTATAAATTTGTCTCTTAAGAATTAAAATAAGCTTCATGTGTTTTACAAATTGTATCTTGGGTATTAAGTTTCTGGGCTAATCTCCACATATCAGTGAGTGCATATCATGTGTGTTCTTTTGTGATTGGGTTACCTCACTCAGGATGATATCCTCCAGATACATGCATTTGCCTAAGAATTTCATAAATTCATTGTTTTTAATAGCTGGGTAGAATTCCATTGTGTAAATGTACCACATTTTCTGTATCCATTCCTATATTCAGGGACATCTGGTTTCTTTCCATCTTCTGGCTATTATAAGTAAGGCTGCTATGAACATAGTGGAGCATGTGTCCTTATAACCAGTTGGAACATCTTCTGCATATATGCCCAGAAGAGGTATTGCTGAATCTTCTGGTAGTACAATGTCCAATTTTCTGAGGAACCACCAAACGCATTTCAAGAGTGGTTGTGCCATCTTGCAATCCCACCAGCAATGGAGGAGTGTTCCTCCATATCCTCACCAGCATCTGCTGTCACCTAAGTTTTTTATCTTAGCCATTCTGACTGGTGTGAGGTGGAATGGATCCTTTGTTCCTTCTTAGAATGGGGAACAAAATACCCATTGAAGGAGTTACAGAGACAAAGTTCGGAGCTGAGACAGAAGGAAGGACCATTCAGAGTCTGTCCTACCTGGGTGTAGAGAGCCGCGCCCGAGCCGGTTCTACCACCATTCTGAGATGGCGCCGACATCCTGTCACCACCCCCAGCCTGGGACAAGCAGAAAAGTTCAGTGCGCATGCACTTGTGACAAAGCCACGTAAGTCACCGCCCATCCCGGGGTGTAACTTGAGGTAATGGGCAGTCAGCCAATCCTGACGACACATGTCACACTGAAGTGTATTTAAGCGGGACCCATCTAGGGCTCACCCTCTTTCTCCGCATGATGTAATAAAGGTATGCTTGCAGAAGGAATCGTGTGTCCACATCCGTTCTTGCCGGCGAGGTGGTAACGTGGCCACTTACACCTGGGGATCCATCCCATATACAACAACCAAATGCAGACACTATTGCATATCCCAGCAAGATTTTGCTGACAGGACCCCGATATAGCTGTCTCCTGTGAGTCTATGCCAGTGCCTGGCAAATACAGAAGTGGATACTCACAGTCAACTATTGGATGGGACACAGGGCTCACAATGAAGGAACTAGAGAAAATACCTAAGGAGCTAAAGGGGTCTGCAACCCTATAGGAGGAACAACAATGTGAACTAACAAGTATTCCCCAGAGCTTGTGTCTCTAGTTGAATATGTAGCAGAATTTGGCCTAGTTGGCCATCATTGGGAGGAGAGGCCCTTAGTCTTGCAAGATCATATGCCCCAGTACAGGGGAATGCCAGGACCAGGAAACAAGAATGGGTGGGTTGGGGAGCAGGGTGGGCAGACGATATAGGGGACTTTGGGGATAGCATTTGAAATGTAAATGAAGAAAATATGGAATAAAAATGATAAAAAAGGAAAGCATAGGACATAAAAAAGAATTAAAATAAGCTGACAAATAAAAAGAATTGTTTCTACATTCTTCTTGCAGATAAACATGTACAGGAGAATGTATATGCATGAATGTTTATGCATCCATGTTGATTAAAGGGTAGTATCCAATATTGTTCCTCAGATGCTTTCCATTTTTTTGATACTATATCTTTATTTGACCTAGAGTTTGCTAAGAAGATTAGACTGCTTGGCCTGTGACATTCAGGTATTTAGCTATCTCTGTTTCCCATATCCTCCCATTCTCAAATTTTCACGTAAACTTGGAGTCTGAACCCAGTGCTCTTGCTTTGAGAGGAAACAATTTTACTGGTAGATCAGTTCCTCAACTTTATGAGTATCATTTGACATGAAGCCCAGAGATAGATAGACCAAGTATTCATTGTTTTCAGTCTTTGGAACTCCCATCTTCAGGAAGCCAGTGGGATTCCTCAACTCTGGTCTACCAGATGGCTGATACAAATCTAAGCATAAAGACTCTTTCCATGTTATACATGAAAGTAGGAGTGGCATTTCAACTTTCTTTCTCTCTTTGGTCACAAAACATCTCCCAGAAGTCACTTTGTAGATTTATTGTGCCTCCAAGGAAGATGTGCATAACTTCATGTTTTCTGAATAAGCACTCTACACAAATCATGATACATACAGAATGAAGATTGGATACCATTCTGTCTGAAAAGAATTTAAAATATGCTGTCAACCAAAAGGAGAGAACCATCTAGGTGTTATGTAAACATCAATACTGATTAATACTTATCAGTACAATCATTATTCCTCTTCAGCTCTTGAGTAGAAATATAGCCCTTTGACTGTGACCCCAAGTCAACTGACCCTGTATTGGTTTTCATTTGTTTGTTGCTGGTGTTTTGTTTATTTGTTTTTGTTGTTGCTGCTGCTGCTGCTGTTTTTAATCATGTATTTTGATTCTGATTCCAAAATGCTGGGCTCAATTACTTTATTGCTGAGTCCTGATGTGGTGTCCTGGCCAAATTGCAACATCCATGATTCTAGTTGTATCCGAATCAGTCTACATATATCTACCCAGATATTCCATTGCTCCACTTAGTAGGTTCTACCTTCTGGTCTCCTCTGCTTCCAGTACTCTTCCATTGAGTGTTTGAATGTCATGTTTAATTATTGCTCAAAAATCTTCACTTAATCACAGAAACTAATGTACATATTTAGTGTGAGCTTTCTAATATTCATTACAATGTATGCATATGACTTTGTAAAACTTTATAATTGTCCTGTTGAGATAAATCTTTTCAATCATGATTTTAGCCTTTATTTTTTGAATGGTTAAGTCTTGGGAAGAACAGAACATTACAAATAATTCATGGGCTTTGGTCTTTCACTGGATGACGTTGTGCAGCAGAGATCCCCAAATTGTGGTTCCTAGAACAGCAGCAGCAGCAGTAGTATGTAGGAGTGGATGGTGTGAACACTCAAAACATGTGTCATCATCCATGAGACAGTACCCACTTCTGTGGCTTAGTAATTTTGGTGCCAAGTTGGATGGCCATAGAAATTAAGATTCTATAAATCTAGAACTGACTGGTATATTTTGTATTATAGTATTACAACTTTTTGATACTTGGTTGCAGTTGAGAAAAGAATACCTATTGATAATCAAGTATTAATTTTATAAAGACTTAATAAACAAAACCTTATAAATGTCACTTAGAATATTATTATACTTGTATTTTATTTATCTTATTATATTTTAGATTGTATTTCTTAATATTAGTCCTAGCTACTCATAATTCAATTACTCATAGAAAATGTTTTATCTTATACCCTTCTTGAAACGATCAATATGTGTTAATTGCTAAAGGTTTATTCCCCTTTATTCTCCCCTCTCCAACCTGAATTTTTACTCTTTAATATCAAGTTTGTTGGTATAATGAGGTGCCTGTGGTCTGAGGAGGTGAATACAAATGATTCTCAAAGTTATATACTTTTCTATTTCTCTCTCATTTCTTGGTTGGGATTCATGCAGCTGGTATTTAATTTCCTTAAAAGTCATTTTTCTTCAGGGTGAAAATGATGCCTGGGTATGCCAAGTTTCATGGCTGTGGGATTGCAGTTGAGAAATATCACCGTCTGTTCATATCCTGCCAGAGGGTTGTTCTCTACTTGGTGTTGATGGTGGCTGCAAAATGGTCTCTGTGAGCAGGACTATAGGGCTTCCTTTATTGGTGCCTGATGTCACAGCATAAAATGGCCATCATTTCTGGTGCTACACACATGTTTCCAAGTAATTTCCAGCTCTGTCTCTTCTTAGCAAGATGCTGCCTCTTCTCTGTAAGGGTAGTGAGTGATGCTGTTTCCAAATGCTTCTAGAGGAAATACTAGCGATATTTTTTCTTGAAAAAAATTTTGGAAGTAAATCATATTAAGAGCTTATATGTTCTAAGCTCCTATTATGTTTAGATATGATTCTATATATTTTAATGAGACTGTATGGATTATCTACAATAATACTTCAAGATTAATGCCATACAAAAAAACCTAACCCAATCTTCATGGTAACGATAGAATGTTCAGAAAACTTAAATATGTTTTTTGAATGTTATACAATTACTAGTTAAAAGCTCTTTATCAAAACGAAATCTCTTTGGTCCTGCTTTCTGTCCTCTACAGAATGGAAAAATAAATTATCAAGAATATATGTAGAATGCTTACAAAGTAAATGTTTCATCTCTCTCTCTCTTCTCTCTCTCTCACCCTCTCTCTCTCTCTTTGTGTGTATGTGTGTATGTATGTAGTATCTATGTATGTATTATATATGTATGTTTATATATATGTATGCATTTATGGATATACCAACTAAGAAATTCTGAACACCATTTGTATTGCTAACATTAAGGTTCTACCATGTTATCTTTTACATAATTGTTGTATGTTCAGTTGAATGGAAGAGAAAAAAATTACATATTCATTTTCACTATTTGATATACAACTATTATGGAACACCTAATAAATGTGATACTATTAGCTAATATATTCTACCCTGAGAACAAAGATGAAAGAAGAGCCTTTGCCCCTGTGAAATTTGCCATTCTCCATGCTTTAAAGTCATGCAGATGATCATGTTAGGTATTTTAGAAGTTGATAACGTGTCTTGGTTTTAGGTCAGCCAGGCTAAGTGGAGAGACATTTTTTATTATTGCACCTTTAAATTTTTATTTATTTATCTATCACTTGTAACACAATAATGACCCCATTGGCATCTTAACAGTCAGATGTAAGATAATATGTGAGAACAACATGGAATTAAAAGTGGTTAAATAATCAACATAATTTATTAATATTTTGGTATGACTAACATTTTATAATATCATTAGCTTGTGAGCACCTCAAACTAAAAACCCAGAAAAGTTTTCTGGTTTGAGTTCTTCATACAGAAATTAAAGACAGTAAGTTGAATCTTATAAACTATTGAATTTATAAACTATTTTGAAGTTGATAGGCTTCTCACTTGTCTGATTGTACTTTCTGAAAACCGATTAGAACACTAAATGTAAGGCTGGAGAGGCAGTGAGAGCTAGAAGAGGAAGGAAATGTGTTCACAATTCCTGACTCTGAGGGGCCAGCCAGATGGCTCTTTGAATAATGGTGCTTGCCAACAAGCCTAACTACCTGAGTTTGGTACCTAAAATGCACATGCTGGAAACAGAGAGGCAATAGTTGTCTCTGATCTCCCCGGACACTATGGCCTGTATGTGCCTACACATACATATATACTTTGCTGGTTGTGTTATTTTGTCAACCTGATATAAACTTGGGTCCTCAGTGGAAATGATGCCTACATTCACTTGGGCTGTAAGAAAGTTTGTAGACATTTTTTTCAGTTAATGGTTGAAAAAACCAAGCCAAAGGAGCCACCAAGACCAACTTTTAAGCAGCCCCTCACCATGGTTCTAGTCTCCAGATTCCTGCTTAAGCTGTTCAATGACTTCCTGATTGTAGTGGGGAAATGTTATGTATTGTGATAAGGAAATGTGAGTCAAAAAATACAGCCTTTATCTTTCCCAAGTTGCTTTTGTTGTTAGAGTTTTTA
>CACVCL010023006.1:0-26999 GCA_902729485.2 Mus minutoides
TCCCCTCTCCCCTCTCCCCTCTCCCCTCTCTTCCTGCCTGCCTGCCAACTGACCCACTCCCGCTTCGTGGCCCTGGCATTCCCCTATACTGGGGCATATAACCTTCACAGGACCAAGGGCCTCTCCCTCCATTGATGGCCAACTAGGCCATCCTCTGCTACATATGTAGCTAGATCCATGAGTCCCTCTGTGTGTTTTCTTTGGTTGGTGGCTTAGTCCCAGGGAGCTCTGGAGTTACTGGTTAGTTCATATTCTTGTTCCTCCTAGGGGGCTGCAGACACCTGCAGCTCCTTGAGTACTTTCTCTAGCTCCTTCATTGGGGACTCATGTTGACCATTCTTGGTTGTCAACTTGATTACAGCTGGAGTTAACTAAACCCAAGTTTGGGCTGGAGAGATGGCTCATCAGTTAAGAACTGACTGTTCTTCCAGAGGTCCTGAGTTCAATTCCTAGCATATGCTTGGCAGCTCACAACCATGTCTGACTGTAGTCACATGGGATCTAATGCTCTATTCTGGTATGCATACATGCAGACAAAACATCCACATACATAAAATGCATTACTAAATTATTCTTAAAATGTGAGTACTCCTGTGAGGGATTTTCTTAATTAAATCATTAGAAGTGAAAAGACCCATCTTAAATCCAGATCTTCTGAGGTTGGAAGATCCCCCTTAGGTCTGGGCCACAGTTCCTTGTGGCAGGCTATATAATGGGCACACCATTTGCATGCTTGCCCTACTGGCAAGGTCATTCCTTCACTGACATTACAGCCTACTTCTTTGGGATTTCAATATGTGCTGAGACATCTAACTTCATGAACTACTGGATTCTTGGATTTTCTACTGGGAGACAGCCATTGTTAGACTAGGTGAACCACAGCCTGTAAGCCCTTCTTGTAAATCACCTTTATATATATTCATTCTACTATTTCCATGGCTCTAGAAAACTCTGACTAATGCAGACACTAATGCAACCTAGAAGATTTATCAGGGGACCATGGGCAATGTCATGGTGATAGACCGCACCTTAATTTCATGCTAGCACTCCATTGATCACAGTTGTCTTCCCCGATACCCATAATCAACCCCGATCTTTTCTCAATGAAAAACCAGGCAACATCCAGAAGAAGTTCATCCTACAAGATATTTGACCAGCACTCTCAGATTGTCACATTCCTCAATGGCAAGGAGAATCTGGGAAACTGTCATGGCTAAGAGGAGTCTGGGGATATGTGACAGAGAGCTTCTTCTGTCTTCTTGTCCCATTTCTCTTTAGGAACATGGGGACTGTACATTCACACTATGACAGGATTACATGTATGTCCTACAGTGTCTGGCTTTGAGTGGGTTCTGGGGGGGACCTGAACGGAGGTCTACCCAGTGATCTCTCCAGCCCTGTTTCTGATTCTTAGAAGCAGTTTTCTGTTTTGTCAGGAGTGGTATAAGGCACATACATACCTGAGATGCAGAAAAATTTCTATTTAGCTGAGAGGCTCTGTGATTGTTACTGAATTTTCAATGGTCCCACCCTGGATCTGGACTTCATGCTGAAACATGTTCATAATCAAATGAGATCTATCTTCCGTGGCTTCTGCCTTCCACAGGGGAGAAGAGAAACAACATTGCTTCTAACTCAATGAGTCCTTGGTCCATTAAATTTTTCTAGATTCCACATATTTGGGGGTGAGGGTGGGGAGTCCTTATTTTACTCCTTATGTAATTTTTCATAGGCAGCTAAAAGTAAAACCATTTGATGCTTTCAACACTCTGCCAATAAACAGCCTCTCCAGACCTCGAGTGACACTAGAATCTTTTCTGTTTCCTGCGTCCTACAGATAACAGCTTTCCCCATAGCCATCTGTGTGTGTTCACACCATGTACACACTAGCACTGCTCCCCACCCTTCCTTCAGCCTCTGAGAGCAACTTCATCTCTGCCTTTCAAGAGCCTGCTATGATCTCTGTAAGGATTTTCATTTTAGCCCATCTCCTGAGTCTAAGACAAATGTCACAGTTTTCATTCTCTGATTCCAAGCCCTGTTCTAATGGTCTCTAGTTGCAGAAGAAAACACTTTAAAACCAGAAGCTTAAAAAGAACTTCCGTTATGTCTGCAGCTCCATGGGTTGGCCAGACTCATCTAAGCTACAATTGTTACCTCTCCTATGTGGGATCTCTCAGATGCTGCAATGAGACTGTACCATTCAGCATCTCATGTCCCTTTCAGTTGCCTTTGTCCTGGGAACATCTCATTCTAGGGGTTTGTCTCTCTAATGATGTAACATATTTGTTTACTTTATTTTTTTTTCAATTTTTATTAGATATTTTCTTCATTTACATTTCAAATGCTATCCCAAAAGTCCCCTATACCCTCCCCCTGCCCTGCTCCCCTACTCACTCACTCCCACTTCTTGGCCTTGGCGTTCCCCTGTACTGGAGCATATGATGTTTGCTAGACCAAGGGGGTTCTCTTCCTAATGATGGCTGACTAGGCCATCTTCTGCTACATATGCAGCTAGAGACAGGAGCTCTGGGGGTTCTGATTAGTTTACTTTCTTCTGTGCTCTCCCGCCCTCCTTCCCTTCCCCTCTCCCTCTCTCCCCTCCCTCTCCTTCCTCCTCCCTCTCTCCCTCTTCTCTTTCTTTCTTTCTTTCTTTCTTTCTTTCTTTCTTTCTTTCTCTTTCTTTCTCTCTCTTTCTCCTTCCTCTTTCTTTCTTTTCTTTTTCTTTATTTCTATCTTTCTTTTTCTTCCACTCTTTCTTCCTTCCTTCCTTCCTTTCTTCCTTCCTTCCTTCCTTAGTTCTTGCTTTCTTTCCTTCTTGCTTTCTTTGTTTCTTTCTTTCTCTATTCCTTCCTTCTTTCTTTCTAAAGTGGCTTCAGGGCTCCAAAAAGTTCAATAGGAAGATACCCAAAGGATAGCAGAATGTAAGACAACACATTCTTGCTCTTCTGCTGTCTCTTATATCAAAGTTTGGAGCACATAAGGAATGAATAAGAAAACACTTTAATAGAGAAATGATGCTCTCAGCTCTCAGTCTTTGCACAATAACTGGGAAAGCAACCAGGACAGAGAACTTCCTGTGTTTTAGAGCAGGTTTCACCATCTTCACGCTAGCACAGCCTTGTCCTTGAACACTGTCCAAGACACAAAGCAGGCGTTGAGTCCTGAAACCAGTGCAACTTTGATCATGCAGATATGATCTATTAATATTCCCTCCAAGTCCAATGTCAATGGCAGGGAGCTCATCTGACCCTCTATCCTAAGACTCAGCCACTCTGCTCTTCTGCTTTCCGCCAGCATACCTCTGAGAATGACCTGGAAGTGACATCCCGGAAGCTCACTGGCCCACCAGGCTGGGCGTGGATAGAATGGTTTCTTAGGTCTCTGCTAGTCATGTGAAGTGCTATGCATTCTGTCTTCCTCTCTTTTGTCTCCCCCCCCTGTTCTGTTTAAGTTAGCTCATTTCCTATTTATTTATTTATTTATTTATCGTCAAGGTTGCTCTGTGTAGTCCTAGCTGTCCTGGAACTTGCTCTGTAGATCAGGCTAACCTCAAATCAGCCTGCCTCCTCCCCTTCCCTCAGCCTAGTGCTGGGATTAAAGGTGTGGGCCACCATGTCCAGCACCACTAGATTTTTAAAATGCTTTTGAAAAGAAGCTTCCTCTTGCAGTAGATGGGAACTAGCTCAGAGACCCACAACTAGACAACGTGCAGAGTGTGAGAGGCTTTGGAATTTAGTCCTAAATGAGGTTCATTCATTTTCCCCTCCCCTCAAGCTCAGGGAGTTGTGTGAAAGAGGAGGAAGAAGGATTTTAACACCAAGTGATAGATGCCTCTAAGCAAGCAGTGTTTTTCAGACACAACAGGACTGATGCACGTATGAATAAGCCACAGAGACAGTGGCAGTATGCACATGGCCTACAAAGGTTCAAGCCAGACAGGGTCCCAGTGAAGAGGGGAAGGAGGACAGAGCTGTCCATCCTTAACCAAGAAGCCATCTCCAGCTGACACCTACTTGCAAAGGAAAATGTAGTTATTTTCAATGATGTCTTACTGGACTTATTAACCAAACTTAAGGGTAGATCCCATGACTAGCGGTAGATGATAGACAGGAAACTTGTATTTTGGCTTCATATTGCTTTATTTGTACACTTTCTGTTGACTTGTCTTTTGCTTGTATATCATACGATTTTGTGTTTTTATGACTTTTGTTTTTGTGTGCACGTGTCAGTGTTGGTTTGGTGTGCTTTTTCTTTCTTTCTTTTTAAAATTATTCTGGCTCTTTTGTTGCTGTTTTTTTCTGTTTGCCTGTTTGTTTGTTTGTTTTCAGAAAGAGAGACATAAAGCATGCAGTTTTGTGGCCAGGAGGTGAGGAGGGCCTGGGAGGAGCTAGGGAGGGCAGACTGTGATCAGGACCGCAAAGATGCTTTTACAGAGGGTTTTGTTTGTTTTGTAATAAGCACGAGTTTTGAGGTGATGAGTTACAGGCGCTTGAGGTGAGAAAAACCAATCAGCTCAGAGTCTTGCTTTGAGACTTGGTGTGAAAAAAAAGAAAAGAGAAGGGAAGGGAAGGGAAGGGAAGGGAAGAGAAGGCAAGGCCAAGCCTGGAGGAGAGTAACCTGTGGGACAGCGATGGAGGGAAGGCCAGAGGCACGTTATACACAGAGGTGACTTTGTCCTAACTGGCAGTGTTTGGAAATCTAATTAAGCCTTGTGTTTGAGGCCAGGCTGGACTGTATAGCAAAACCCTACCAGAACACAGCAAACAAACAAACACAAAACCCAACCAACAAACAAACCTGTTTAAAACTTTATAAGCTCACATAGGATCACACGTTGTAAATTACGTCTTTTCTTAAAAATCTTTTGTTTTTGCCCTTCTGGGCCTTCATCCATTATCTTGTTTCTTGATTAGTTTATGCTAGATTCCTGTCATGAAGGTGTTACAGCCATTTGACTATTATGCTCCAAAGAAATATTGTAAGTATTTGAATGTAATGAAACAAAATCTCTCGTGCACTGCCATGTCGCCACCCAGATACTTTCATCGTCTTGGGAGGTGATCCCTTCTGGAGGTGACTTTTCCTCCAGGAGGCTGCCTACTGAACCGACTTCGTTATTGTGGTGATAATGAAATCAGTCATCTTTATTTTTAAATATATTTAAGGAAATTAGATTTGCAATTGTTTGGAGAGCAACTACTTGCTCTGTGGCCCAGGCAGAGGCTTGAATTCTGAGTTGACTTGGTTGGGGAAGTTGGAGGTGTGAGCTGCCTGATTTTGTTCTAACATTTTAAAGCAACGTTTTATGTAACAGTCTTTGCTAGTGTTTTATCTTCTTAGACTTTTTTTTTTTTCTAAAAAAATTCGAAAGGTAACTTACTAAAGATAATTTTACAATACAAACAGAGGAGAGAAGGGAGAACCAGAATTGGAGACACAACTACAGCCCCTGCAAGCACGTGGGAGGTGAAGGCAGGGAAGCTAGAGTTCAAGTTCAGTTGTGGATTACACAGTGAGACCCCCCCACACACACACACACACGAGAGAGAGAGAGAGAGAGAGAGAGAGAGAGAGAGAGAGAGAGACAGAGACAGAGACAGAGACAGAGAGACAGAGACAGACAGAGAGAGCTTGGTTCTAATGACACTTCATATAATTTGAACTCTTTTCCCATAAGAATATGCAACCTATTTTACCTGCTATATTCCATCTTGTATGCATGCTACAACATGCCACAACATGTCACAACATGCTACAACACGCTTACCCACTCTGCTATCACTAAGTTTGTAGGTCAATTCATTTCTTCACTGTTACATATAAAGCTGAGATGAGTGATTATAGAGATAGTTTTCTTCTTTATATTCAGGGTGAAGTTCTTGAATCATGTTTTAATAAACAGTATTTGTGGGGCACAACATTGCTATGTGTAGAATTCTTGATAGACATTGCTAAGTTGACTCCCAAAAGGACCATGTCGATTTTTGCGGAGTGTTACTTCCTTGCCAACAGTATTCCATTCCATGTGCCTGCTAATATTTAACTTGTTTCTGCTTTATTATTTCTATGATTCAAGCAGCTAGAAACATTCATGTACAGCGATATATGAGAATGTTTCTTTGGCCATACTTTCAGCCAGTGAGAAATGTATTTAAAAGCTAGCTCTCTGTTATTTTGATTAGTAAACATTCTTAGGGTTTGAATGTTAAGGTTCAGTTCTCTACTGCTGCGAGAGGTGGATGAACCTTTAAGAACTTCCTGGTGAGCCGGGCGTGGTGGCGCACGCCTTTAATCCCAGCACTCGGGAGGCAGAGGCAGGTGGATTTCTGAGTTCGAGGCCAGCCTGGTCTACAAAGTGAGTTCCAGGACAGCCAGGGCTAAAGAGAAACCCTGTCTTGAAAAACCAAAAAAAAAAAAAAAAAAAAAAAAAGAACTTCCTGGTGGAAGGAAAGCAGTCTATGGGGCATGCCAGTGAAGGCTTTTCATCCTACCTCTGCCTGCGTGTCTCTGCTTTCCTATGCCTTACTCTGCTCCTCTCACACAAAGCAGCTGTATGCTGGGTACAGCTGGAAGCAATGGAAAACACGGGCCAAAAATAAACCTTTCTTCCTTCCCGTTCTTTATCTTATTTTGTCACAGTGACCAAAAGATTCTTAACAGAGCCCCTGCTCCTTGTTTACCTTGTGTTTCCTTGACTACTGAGAACGTAGATGGTCTTCCTTATGTTTATAAGCCTCCATCTGTAATTCAGCCTGCTGCTTGAAAACCTCGGCTGAGCCAGGTGTGGTGATGTAGGCCCGTGATCCCCAGCACTCGGGGGCTGAGCAGGAGTGGATTGTGGCTGGAGGATCATGAGTTTGAAGCCAGCTGGGTCCATACAGGAGACCCTGCCCTAAGTGTCTCCTGAAGAAACAAAACGAATCATTAAAACGAAGCCACTGATATTGTAAGGTTAGTTATGATATAGATGATGTCTTGGTTTGGGTTTTATTGTTGTGAAGAGACACCATGACCACGGCAACTCATAACAGAAAAAAATTTATTGGGGCTGGCTTACAGTTTCAGAGATTCAGTCCATTATCATGGTGGGAAGCATGGCTGTGTGCAGGCAGATGTGGTGCTGGAGAAGCCGAGAGTTGATCTGAAGGCAGCAGAAGGGGACTATGTGCCACGTTGAGGCACAGCTTGGGCACAGGAAGTCTTAAAGCCCACTCCCCCACACAGGGACACACTTCCTCCATCAAGACCACACCTTATAATAGTACCACTCCCTGTGGGCCAAGCATTCAAACACATGAGTCTATGGGGGCCACAAACCACCAAGACAGCGTGGGGATATTTTATATACCATCAATGATGACTAGAATCATGTTCATTTAATTCATGCTACGTGCAGTTCACCCGTGAACAGCATGTAGTCAGTGGATTTTAGTATATTTGGAGTTGTGTAACCATGACCACGATCAGTTCTAGACCATGCCCAGCATGCCAGCTAGGGACCTCCAAGCCCACTAACGCAATCTACAGCATCCAGTCTACAGCATCCAGTCTACAGCATCCAGTCTACAGCATCCAGTCTACAGCATGCAATCTACAGCATCCAGTCTACAGCATCCAGTCTACAGCATCCAGTCTACAGCATGCAATCTGCAGCATCCAGTCTACAGCATCCAGTCTACAGCATCCAATCTACAGCATCCAGTCTACAGCATCCAGTCTACAGCATCCAGTCTACAGCATGCAATCTACAGCATGCAATCTACAGCATACAATCTACAGCATCCAGTCTACAGCATCCAGTCTACAGCATCCAATCTACAGCATGCAATCTACAGCATCCAGTCTTCATCACCTGCCTCCCCCCCACCCCAGCTCAGTCACCTAAGCACCATTATTCCCTGTCTTTGCACACGTGGTTTATTCTGGATATCTTATACAAGTGAAATCACATGCTAGAGAGCCTTTGGAGACAGCCTTCTGCAAGCATAAGCTGTCAGGTGAGCAGTGTGGTAACAGTCCTGAGCACATCCCCAGTTCCTTGCCTAGCTATACCGTCATGTGGACAGAGCCTATTTAGTTTGCCCATTAGTCTTGATATTTAGGTGGTTTTACTGTTATGCGTTCTGAGTACTGCTTCTGTGGGCATTCATGTGCGAGTTTGTGAGGAAAGTTGTATTTATCTGTCTCTGTGTATCTGAGGGAGCACCATTACTCAGTGTACTGGCTAGTTTTGTGTGAACATGACACAGACTGGAGTTATCACAGAGAAAGGAGCTTCAGTTGGGGAAGTGCCTCCACAAGATACAGCTGTTAGGCATTTTCTCAATTAGTGATCAAGGGGGGTGGTCCCCTTGTGGGTGGTGCCATCTCTGGGCTTGGGTTCTATAAGAGAGCAGACTGAGCAAGCCAGGGGAAGCAAGCCAGTAAGGAACATCCCTCCATGGCTTCTGCATCAGCTCCTGCTTTCTGACCTGCTTGAGTTCCAGTCCTGACTTCCTTGGTGATGAACAGCAGTGTGGACGTGTAAGCTGAATAAACCCTTTCCTCCCCAACTTGCTTCTTGGTCATGATGTTTGTGCAGGAATAGAAACCCTGACTAAGACACTCAGTGATAACTTGATACTGAAAACTTCACAGAACTGTCAGACTGTACACATGCACATGCACACACACACACACACACACACACACACACACACACACACATCACACATCACACATGTATATATACACATACATTAATTCCTTTTGTCTTGGGGATTTCTTGTAGGTTTGTGTAAGATTTTTAGATTTTTAATATAAGGTCATCATTAATGTTTATATATTTTATCTCCATATATTGTTTGCTTTTACCTTAGGTAATGAGGGATTGTTTAAAATATACAAAAGCTTAATATTTATATTTGCAGTTAATATTTTGTACCTTCTCTAATTTTAAGTTTTAAAAACATCCCAGAGGTAACGCTATGGTTCAGAGAGTAAGAGCGCTGGCTGTTCTTCCAGAAAAACTAGGATGGATTTGCATCACCCACAAGGCAGTTCACAACTATCTGTAATTCTAGTTTCCGGGGATCCACTGTCTTGTTCTGGCCTCCATAGGCACGGGCATACAATTCGTATACAGACATAGAACAGGGAAAACACCCATACACATTTAAAAATAATTCAATTCTTCTGTAGAATTTTAAATCTTATTTGAAATATTGATGTTAATTTTAAATAATTTTTCTATATTGCGAGTTTTAAAAATATTTTATTCATTTGAGTTACTATTGATCTAACACTCAATTCAGTCTATATTACCTAACCAACTTCCATTTTCTTTCTTTTTTTTCCCCAATTACCATTTTCTCAACCATTTCCTTTCCCTGTTGAATTGATATGCTTCTTTTATATGATGATGAAGGTGGTGGTGGTGGTGGTGGTGATGATGATGACGACAACAACTACAATGATGATTTGCGGTACAATTGAACCCAGTACTTGCACACAGTAGGTGCCTTATATCCTCACTCCTTTTAGCTTATACGCCCTAATGTGTGTCTGGGTCAGCACAACTATTTTTGCACCTGGGCCAATTTGTTTAAATTAGTGAAGGGTCACAATATGTTTTATATGTTAAAATAAAAAACAAAACAAACAAACAAACAAAAAAAACCCAACCATTTTTGTTGCATCCAAGCACTTCATATTCAATTAATTATTGTTTCCAAAAATTTCTTAGTGACTCTTATTTTAATTCCAGGTGTTTCCCAGATTTTTTCAAAGTTTTGTTGTTTATTCTAAATATAGCTGGGGTATTTACTGCATTTGCTATTTAACTTTAAGAGATTTGACATATTGATATATTGAAATTTTTATGCAGAAAAATATCTCCAAGAATAATTATGATGAACATTAATATTTAAATTAGCAAAATCTACAGAGGAATGCTTTAAAGCTTATGCATAATGAAATATTAAAAATAAAACCTTAAACAATTTTGGAGGCTCTTTAAGGAAAAAAAATACAAAATTAAAATTACAAAATTAAGTCCTGCATGCTCACACAGATCCCTGGTCACCCTGTAATTCTAGTTTCCGGGGATCCACTGTCTTGTTCTGGCCTCCATAGGCATGGGCATACAATTCGTATACAGACGCAGTCCATTCCTTACATGCCTGTGGTTGTGGCTCTTGCAGATGACACCTTATATTATTTTACGTGTTAATGTGTTTGTGCTGGTTAGGTTTTTGTCAACTTGACAGAAATACAGAAACTTCATTTGAGAGATTGCTCCCGTCAGATTGACCCTCACAGGAAAACAGGCGGCGCTTTCCTCATTAATGACTGATGTGAGGGGCCCAGTCCACTGTTGGCGGTGCCATCCCTGGGCAGGGGGTCCTGAGTTATACAGAAAAGCAGATTGGGCAAGAGAGCAAGCTAGGTCTTCCATGGCCTCTACTTCAGTTCCTGCCTCCAGATTACTGCCTTAAGTTCCTCTTCTTCCCTCAGTGACAAGTGTGGCCCTAACCCAAACGAACCTTTCCTCCCCAAGTTGCTTTTGGTCAATAATGTTTTTCTTTTCTTTTCTTTTCTTTTCTTTTCTTTTCTTTTCTTTTCTTTTCTTTTCTTTTCTTTTCTCTTCTCTTCTCTTCTCTTCTCTTCTCTTCTCTTCTCTTCTCTTCTCTTCTCTTCTCTTTTTTCTTTTCTTTTCTTTCCAGAAAGCAAACTAGGAATTTCTTGTAGGAATGTAAGAAAATACTCACTGGAGTTAGGAACTACTTAATACTTTTGTCTGATTTTCTGCTTTGTAGCTCTTCTGAAAACCACCATCCTTCTAGCTGTAATTAGCAGTGACTGTATAACCGCATGTATAGCTTTTCATACCTTTCGGAGTTTTCTGGGGAAAAGGCAATCCACCGATCTAAACAAAGGAGCTGTATTTAGGTGGCCCCTGGCCAAGGGCTTCAAGAGGACTTTGCCTTTCCTCAGAGAAATAGGGATGGAAGCAGCTAATGAGACACTTAATTTCATTATTTTTAATGGAGATAATGAATTGTAGTATAGCGGGGTTTGCCTTTCATTTTGTATGTGCTGACTGGGATCAGAACCCAGGGCGTTGTGCATGTTAAACACGTTGCTCTAAATTGAGTTATACTCACAACCCTAGGTCAAAGTGTTAATACAAGTTTTATGCTAGGAACACAAGCCATATATTTATTTTAAAATTTTCAGAAACTTTTATTCCAGAAAGGATTCAGGAAGCTCTGTGTTTGGCCTAGATTCTGTACCAAAAATAGACTGTCAAATGGGCTGGGCAGCTTCTGAAGGAACAGTCGTGAGACCATACATCAGTAACTAGGTTAAAAACGCCCCACTAGGGATTTACTCTCCTTACTAAACAAATGGAAAAGACTGGGAAGGTTATTCGGTCTGTCTCCTGCTATCAAATTTCATAAGAACAAGGATCATATTTTTATAGGCCATTAAAAACGTCATGTATTAGAAGGATGAGTCAGCTTAATTTCTGCTTTACTCTCATGATTTGGAGCTCATGATAAGATAGTATAAAGAAATATACAAGTCTATTTATTAATCTAGCTGTCATCTATGTGTCTGTCAGAACATTTAGAAAAGTCATGGAGCCACAGGGAATTCAAATGTTATGCCGTAGGATGTTCTGTAGACATGTAACAAGTAGTGATTTCTTCATGGAAATAAATGCCAGCCATAGTTTCTAATGATCTAAATAATCGAGATATCAGGATTGTTTTATTTAGGCTTTTGTTTTCAATAATCTAGGATATGTACTCACAGTTGAAAAATTCTCAAACTGCGCTGTGGATAGAGCTGAGTTTGTAAACTGCCTCACATGCATGAGGGCCCCAGTCCAACTTTCAGAACCCACATCGAAACTAGGCCTGAGGATATGGTTTTCACCCCTGGGACTCACTGGGCCCCTAGCCTAGCCTTTGGGAGATCCAGGCCAGTGAGAGACTGAGAGAACCACTCAAAATCAAAAACAGAAAAACAAAACAGAACAACAGCAAAAGAACCAGTACCTGACACACGAGTAGCATGCGCACGCATGCGCTCACTCATGCACATGCGCAGTCACACACAGATGCGCACAGGATGTTGACCTTTACAACTAGAACTGCTAATTACATGTAGGTTAAGTCTTTGAGACATAAAATTGACAAGTGACACGAGTGTTCTGAAGATGGCTTTGTGAATATAAGTGCCTGAGGCCAAGCCTGACGACCTAAGTTGGATCCCTGGGATTCAGGTGGTGGAAATGAAGACCACACCAAAGGAGGAGGTCTCAGAGGTGTTCTTGGACCTCCAAGTGTGTGCTGTGGTATACATGCTCACACAATACACTAAATCAATAAATGCAAACTAGCTTAATAACTATAATAAAATTGACTGGTTTTCAAAGAAGGGCATATAGTATTTTGTTAAAAGCAATTTAAAATTTAAAAATGCCAGAGAGCCTTTTAAGAGTGACTTAATTAAAATCCAAATAAACTTCGATGTTTATACAAGGCAGATCCCACAAGCCTGCCCATATTTAGGACTTTCACTGTGCCAGGTGAGCACCTTCTGGAATTCTCAACATGTTCCGCATCTTCTTGGCCAGTAAGTTTGAGAGTATGTGGTCGTTCAGGGTTCGTGGGATTATGTGCATGGGGTACTACTGGTACTTCAGGTGTGCTGGAACCCCAAAGCTCAATTCAGTTTTGCACAAAGAAGAAATTGCCTATCACACAACCTGGAGCCAGCCCACACCTCCTCATGCAGGACATCCCAGTGAATGAATTCACAGAAGAGCATGAAGTAACGGATTATTCTCTGGGATGGTTTATTTCATTGCAATAAACAAATCAGGTTATCAAAGGTAGGTTGTGGGGTTGGAGAAGGATTAGTGGGCTAAAAGAACTTGCTGGGCAAGCATCAAGACCTGAGTTTGAATCCCCAGAGTCCACATAGTGAACTTCTGGTTCAACGGAACACCTAGTCTCAAGGCAAGAAGCTAGACAGGAACACAGAAGGGCAACTTATGTCCTGCTCTAGCCTCTGCACACCAATGGAGGGTCAGGCACCTACACAATCATGTGCATACACTATATACTACTCACACACACACACACACACACACACACACACACACACTTACACATTGAGTTGCTATTGAATATTTATTATGAAAAGGATTATTAGATATGATATATTTCAAGACAACTGTTAAACACTTTACAGTTGGGACTTTTAGTGTTAGTTTTTTGTTTGTTTTTCAAGACAGTGTTTCTCTGTGTAGCCCTGGAACTTGCTCTGTAAATCAGGCTGACCTTGAACTCACAGAGATCTGTCTGACTCAGCCTCCTGAGTGCTGGGATTAAAGGCATGCACCACCAATACCTAGCTTTTTTGTTGTTTTTGTTTTTGTTTTTGTTTTTCGAGATAACGTTTCTCTGTGTAGCCCTGGCTGTCCTGGAACTCACTCTGTAGACCAGGCTGGCCTCGAACTCAGAAATCTGCCTGCCTCTGCCTCCCGAGTGCTGGGATTAAAGGCGTGCACCATCACTGCCCAGCACTTTTTTTTTTTAACTTTTAATATTTTAACAATTTGCAAAGTTGTTTTATTTTTATTTCTTGATGGGAAACAATTTGGATTAAAAACTAATTGTTTCTCAGATTTTATTTTTTTAAAAAATAAATAAATAGAAGGAGAAATGTGCTAACTTGATTCTAAACGTTAAGAAGGTCTTCCCCATTTTTTAAAGTGAAAATGTGCTCTTCTCAAATGGCAGACACACACATGACTAAAGTCCACTAACAGGCAGTATGTCCCAGGAGTCAGAAGCTGCTGAGAGCACGTGGCAGCAGCTCAGCTGGTAGAGCCCTTGCCCGGTAAGAAAAAAGCCCTGCATTTAATTCAAGCAAGGTACAAACTGGGTGTGGTCACAAAAGCCTATAATCCCAGCACTTTGGAGGTGGAGGCAGGAGAATGTGAAATTCAGGGGCATCCACAGCCATGTAACAAGTTCAAGGCCAGGTAGGATAGATAAAATATTGTTTTTCTTTTTTAACTTAGAAATTTCAATTTCTTTATATTTGTGTGTGTGTGTGTGTGTGCATGTATGTATGTTAGCTCTTTTCTTCCACCATGTGGGTTCTGGGGATAAAATTCAGGTCCCCTGGACTTGGCAGCCAGCACCTAACCCATCAGACATCACCAACACACATGGTGATCCAGCCACCTTTGTTGACCTTCAGCTAAGTCCTTGTTAACTTTTTATAAAACCCATAACTTACACACAGGCCAACGTAGTGCTACAACTGCATAAGAAGAAGACCATTTGGAAAGAATCATGTAAATGTTCTCTGATTCAAGAAAAATTCATGAGGATTTTAAATTAATTTGCATCCATTGTTTTCCCCTACATTTTATTTTTTCAAGGTATTTTTTCTTCTGTTCTGATGAAGTCACCTCTTTACATGGGCTTTGGTGGGGGTCATGGTGCAGTACTAGCAGGTCTCAGTCTGGTGGGTCCTTCTGGACTTTTTCACGAGGTTGATTCCTGGCTGCCTTGCTATGGATGGCACAGCTCACTCAGAAGTTCAGCTTGACATAGAACTTAGGAAGCAAATAAGTATTGAAGACACTTGCTTTGGATATAGTAGTGGCCTCTACAATGTTCCAAATGATGAACTTCTTCCTGGCCTTGTTCCTGTAGCTGCAATGGCTGCTGGTCCTGCATCAAATTGGCTGCACACAGCCATGGCTACTTTTTGGGTCATCTTGGAGCCAAGACTCCAAGGCTAATTTGCATTCATCTTAAAGGTGCATTAGAGGATGTCGATCCATTGTTACTTTTCATGCTTCAAACATTGTTGATGGAATTGATGTTAATTGAATCTTTTACCTTTGTTAAGTAAGAACAAGCCAGACAGAAGTCGGGAAGAGATAAGCAAGAAAACATGGTCCATTATCACCACTGTTTCCTCAAAGGGGGTTCAATTCAGGGGAAAGGACAACAGTTGACACTGAAAGCTGGCTTCATAGATTGCTCCCTCCCTCCCCCTCTTTCTTGCTCTACTGCAGACTAATTGAAAATTGATGATAAGCATTATATTTCACACCCCTGCAGCAAGAGCAACAGTCCTGGGTCTTCCACAGATGAGTAAATTAAAGTCTTCTAAGTAGGATGCATTTTAAGATGCAGGTTAAAGTTTCATCTTAAAGGGCCCTCTCCTCCTTCCATAGCAAGAATGTCTCATGTTTGTAGGGGCCAGTGCACCATAGGGACCATGTGCTTGCAAAAGTTTACTATTCATGTCTGGTAGTCATAGGATTTCTTGGCTGATTGAAAAAACAATACTGTCTTTCTAATCAATAATGACCTCTCATCCTTTATTTTTGTGCTAGTCCATAACGTATTTATGTCCCTAAATCGGGAGTGATACTACAGCCCTGTAATCCTAACACATCAGAGCCTAAAGCAGGATAGCTGGGAATTTGAGACCAGCCTAACTACGTAATGAGACCCAGCTCAACAATAACATAAATTTATTTACAGATTGTTGCTAATGCCATTATCCTGAAAAATCAGGTTGCCAATGTTAGCTATGCAGTGTATAAATAAGTTCCAAACTTTTTCTAAAGTATTTTTAATTTATATGTATGTGTATTTGTGAGTGTGTGTACCCACAGAAGCCAGAAGAGGGTGCTGCACCTGAAAGACCCACAACGTGAGAACTCCCACATTCTGACTCAGGAGAGGCGACACCCCAAATCACTCACAAGAAACGGTCTTGATGCAAACAGCAAGAGGCTTTATTCGGGGGGGAAAGCCAGAGCTATGGGGACAACTAGTATCCCAGAAATGGATAGAGGAGTCGACACCGAGGGAAAAGAGGACCCGGTATTTATGGGCCCTCAAGGGGGAAAGGAGGAGGAGGAGGGAGGAGGGGATTTTTCTGATCTAATAATATCCATTCTTAAGATGATTTCTAAAGAAGAAATGGGTACAAGTGGGTACAAGGAAGATTGTCATGCTCAGTTGCACAGTAAAATTTTTCAATCTCAGTCCAGCAACTAAACCACATACACTTGGCAGTGAGCTATATCTCAATCTATCAACCAAACCACAATCACTTGGCAGTGAGCTGTATCAGTTGGCAAATACATAAATTCAAAGAACAGTATGGGCAAGCTCACAGATTCAAGGAACATTCAGGATATTGTGCTCAGCTATGTAAAGGCTTTCTGCTAATAGTGAAATCTCTATTCCCAGTTTCAGGGTCTTTGTGACTTGTTACATTTTTCTCAGGATCTTTTCAGACATTCGGAGCTGGTCTTAATGCAACTGTGAACAACAGGCATGGGTGCTAGGAACTGGACTTGGGCCCTCTGCAAGAGCAGCAAGCACCCTTAACTGCCAAGTCCTGCAAACATTTCATTTTATAATTTTGTTCCTAAGTCATAAAAGCTATGTTCATAGCAAATGAAGTTGATAAGATTTTCGTTTCTTGGTGTTTTCACTGTGGTATCTTCGCGGTTTGCAGAAAGGAGTACAAATCAGACGTCATCTATCTTGTTCCCTCCACTTTCGTTTCCTTTGTTTGTTTTAATTTCCCCCTCCCCCATTTCACTGTCTCAAGCTTACTTTCATTGTATCACTCTCCCAAGAAACTTGTCAGTCCTCTATATCCTCTTGTGAAGGAGTTCCCAGTCTTTTGCATCCCTTTTCTCCTAAGTGAGGTGCCATCAAGTTGAGAAAATGGCTAACAGAATGGGAGGTTGAACACTCTGAAGAAGGGTTTCATTTACCTTAAAATGCTGCTTAGGCCTGATATTGTTCTACTTTAAATACACTGTTCCAAACAGTCAGACTTTCCTGTAGAAAAATTTGAGAGGTCAAACAAGAAATGTGTGTGACTATGGTTTTTAAAAATCCTATAGAAAATCAAGCTTTAGAAGGAACCCACACAAAGACTTCCAGCGAGTCACCATGGATTGAAAGGGCGCTGTCATTTCTTTCTTTCTTTCTTTCTTTCTTTCTTTCTTTCTTTCTTTCTTTCTTTCTTTCTTTCTTTCTTCTTTCTTTCTTTCCTTCTTTCTTCCTTTTCATTTAGATGTTTTCTTCATTTACATTTCAAATGCTCTCCCCTTTCCTAGTTTCCTCTCCGAAAATCTATACCCTCCCCCTGCTACCCAACCCACCCACTCCCACTTCCTGGCTCTGGCATTCCCCTATACTGGAGTATAGAATCTTTGCAAGACCAAGGGCCTCTCCTCCCAGTGATGGCTGACTAGGCCATCCTCTGCTACATATGCCCATACATGAGCTCTGGGAGTACTGGTTAGTTCATATTGTTGTTCCTCCTATAGGGCTGCAGACCCCCTCAGCTCCTTGGGTATTTTCTCTAGCTCCTTCATTGGGGACCCTGTGTCCCATCCAATAGATGACTGTGAGCATCCACTTCTGTATTTGCCAGGCACTGGCATAGCCTCACAGGAGACAGCTATATCAGGGTCCTGTCAGCAAAATCTTGTTGGTATATGCAATAGTGTCTGTGTTTGGTGGTGGTTTATGGAATGGATCCCTGGTGGGTCAGTCTCTGGATGGTCCTTCCTTCTGTCTCAGCTCCAATCTTTGTCTCTGTAACTCCTTCCATGGGTATTTTGTTCCCTCTTCTAAGAAGGAATGAAGTATCTGCACTTTGGTCTTCCTTCTTCTTGAGTTTCATAAGTTTTGCAAATTGTATCTTGGGTATTCTAACCAGAGACACTGAAGAAAATGGGGAAGAGCCTCAAAGATATGGGCACAGGGGAAAATTTCCTGAATAGCAATGGCTTGTGCTGTAAGATCAAGAATCAACAAATGGGACCTCATAAAATTGCAAAGCTTCTGTAAAGCAAAAGACACTGTCAATAAGACAAAAAGGCCACCAACAGGTTGTGAAAGTATTTTTACCAATCCTAAATCTGATAGGGGACTAATATCCAATATATACAAAGAGCTCAAGAAGCTGGACTCCAGAAATTCGAATAACCCCATTAAAAAATGGGGTACAGTCTCTTCTTTTCCGGCTGGAACCATGGAGGCTGTTCCGGAGAAGAAAAAGAAGGTGGCCACTGTGCCAGAAACCCTTAAGAAAAAGGTTCCTGCTGTGCCAAAAACTGTCAAGAAAAAGGTTCCCACTGTGCCAGAAACCCTTAGGAAAAAGCGAAGGAATTTCGCAGAGTTGAAGGTGAAGCGCCTGAGGAAGAAGTTGCCCTGAAGACACTTCGAAAGGCAAGGAGGAAGCTCATCTATGAGAAGGCAAAGCACTACCACAAGGAGTACAGGCAGATGTACCGCACTGAGATTCGGATGGCCAGGATGGCAAGGAAAGCTGGGAACTTCTATGTGCCTGCAGAACCCAAACTGGCCTTTGTCATCAGAATCCGAGGTATCAATGGAGTAAGCCCAAAGGTTCTCAAGGTACTGCAGCTCCTTCGTCTTCGACAGATCTTCAATGGCACCTTTGTTAAGCTCAACAAGGCTTCAACTAACATGCTGCGGATTGTGGAACCGTACATTGCATGGGGGTACCCCAACCTGAAGTCAGTAAACGAGCTCATCTACAAGCGAGGCTACGGCAAAATCAACAAGAAGCGCATCGCCTTGACAGATAATTCCTTGATTGCTCGATCTCTTGGTAAGTTTGGCATCGTCTGCATGGAGGATCTAATTCATGAGATCTATACAGTTGGGAAACGCTTCAAGGAAGCAAATAACTTCTTGTGGCCCTTCAAATTATCTTCCCCACGAGGTGGAATGAAGAAAAAGACAACTCACTTTGTAGAAGGTGGAGATGTTGGCAACAGGGAAGACCAGATAAACAGGCTTATTAGACGGATGAACTAAGGTGTCACCCATGGTATTTTTGTAATCTGGTCAGTTAATAAACAGTCACAGCTTGGCAAATTGAAAAAAAATGGGGTACAAGCGCTGGGTGTGGTGGCACATGCCTTTAATCCCAGCACTTGGGAGGCAGAGGCAGGCAGATTTCTGAGTTCGAGGCCAGCCTGGTCTACAGAGTGAGTTCCAGGACAGCCAGGGCTACACAGAGAAACCCAGTCTTGAAAAAAAATGGGGTACAGAGCTAAACAAAGAATTCTCAACTGAGGAATACCGAATGGCTGAGAAGCACCTGAAAAAATGTTCAACATCCTTAATCATCAGGGAAATGCAAATCAAAACAACCCTGAGATTTTACCTCACACCAGTCAGAATGACTAAGATCAAAAACTCAGGTGACAGCAGATGCTGGCGAGGATCTGGAGAAAAGGAACACTCCTCTATTGCTGGTGGGATTGCAAGCTGGTACAACCACTCTGGAAATCAGTCTGGTGGTTCCTCAGAAAACTGGACATAGTACTACCAGAAGATCCAGCAATACCTCTCCTGGGCATATATCCAGAAGATGTTCCAACTTGTAATAAGAACACATGCTCCACTATGTTCATAGCAGCCTTATTTATAATAGCCATAAGCTGGAAATAACCCAGATGTCCCTCAGTAGAGGAATGGATACAGAAACTGGTACATTTACACAATTGAGTAATACTCAGCTGTTAAAAACAATGAATATATGACATTCTTAGACAAATGGATGGATCTGGAAGATATCAACATGAGTGAGGTAACCCAATCACAAAAGAACACACATGATATGTACTCACTGATAAGTGGATATTGCCCAGAAACTTAGAATACCCAAGGTGTGGTCATTTCTGATCTCCTCATAAACCACACGGAAAGGATTAGGAAGAAAGGGATCCAGAGAACAAAGACAAATGTTGTCAGCCAAAATTGGGAAAGTCAGTCGTTGATACCTGATTTACAGTATGAACAAGGTTGAAACCCAAGCCTGTGGGAGAGCCAGCCAGGAGTATACCACCACTGCCAAAGCCCCAAGAGAGCCACAGGAGTGCAGGGGATGCAGGGCCTATGTGAGGGCTGTTGGAAAGTATTAGCCTCTTGGAGTCAGGACCACTTCTCCCAACCCTCTTGAGGACTGGAGGTTATTGTAGATCATGTGTGGATGGTTTGTGACAGATCCAGAGGGGGAAAAAAATCAAACAAATGGAATATTTGGGCAGGGATGGAGTGTGTATATTTATGGCCATGAAAATTTATCAGAGTAGGCTGCCTCATTGTGCTGTGACCGTATCAGGGGGAGATGGGTAAGAAATAGTAATTTTTCCATAAGAATAAACCACTGGAGAAATAGCAAAGTGGTTACTTTTGATATATAGTAATACAAATAAGAAGCCACAGCTGACAGGATCAGGGTTGGGGCCTCTGGATCAAGAAAGCATGCTCCTTATAAAGTTCCAACTATAATTGAAATTATTAATTATTATTATTATTAGTAGTAGTAGTACAGAGTCATGCCACATACTCTTGGCTAACATCAAACTTGAGATCCTCCTTCCTCAGCATCCAGAGGCCTGGAATTACAGGGGCATGTGAAATGTAAAAGTGGAATCTTAGGAATTATTTTTCTCTGCCTTTGTTTTGTTCTTTGATTTTACAGACAAAGTGGCAAAATGTAAAATAAGGAAAACAAATGACTGCTTTCAAAACTATTGGTCTTGCCATGTATGATACACACCTATAACCCTAACAGGAGGGTTGCTGTGGATTTTAAGCAAGCCTGGGTTTAAAAGTGAGTTCAAGGTCAACCTGAGCAGTGGAGTAAAATCCTATCTCAAATCTCCAAAACCAAAATAAGGCAAACAAAGTTCAGAATGAAGCTCTTGCTCTGAACTCAAACCTAATTAGAGATAGACCGAAGAGTGGGCTTCCTTTGGGAATTTTAAACCCTATTTTCTGTTTTGTTTTGTTTTTCTTTGTTTTTCTTCTATTTTGTTTGCTTAAAGTCCTGCTTAGTTCCGCCTCCTCCACGTTACTCAGATCTGAATAATAATTGTTCGGATTTTCTATTTTGTAAATTATGGCATGTGAGAGTAGTGTATTAAATCTTGAGCTTCATAATTTAATATTATATATATATTTTAAAGATAGAACCCCATAGCCCAGGCCAGTCTTAAACTATATAGCCAACCAAAAAAGCCTTCAATTTAAGATTCCCCTGCCTCAGGCTTTGAGTGCTGGGATTATAGGCTGGGCCACCAGGTTTGGTTGATAGTACACAATTGACTGGAAACCCTTTGTGTAGGTTCAGCTAGCTGCTGTGTCAATGGTACTGCAAAGAGCCTGGCCAGATATGGTTAGGAGCCCTGTAAGTGGAAACTTAAGACTTCTTTGGGAAGTCAGTTGGATGATGTTTTGCTGGGGCAAACATGTGGAGGGTGTTTTCCTGAAGTAGACACAGGAAGAAAGATGTTCTGCTAAAGCAAGCACAGGAACGGACACGTGATGAAGGATTCTTCACTAAAATTGTCAACTATTATGTAGTAGAGCTGCATTTGTTGGGAGTCCAAAGAGAGAAAAGTACCAGAAAACCTTCTGGTGGTCCGCTGCCGTTTCTTGCCACTTTCATGGACTTGGGCTGATTGGTGGAGTGATGTCAGCTGAGACAGATGTACATGCCGAGGCAAGACCCAAGGAGGACACGTGATGTTTGGTGGGCTATAAAAAGGAATCGGTGGGCAGTTACAGAGGCTGAACTTCACTTGCTTGCATAGCTAAACACTTGTTGGTCTTGAGTCTTTCCTGATCATTGATTCCCTGAGAGAGGCACAGACAAGAACTTCTCCTGGCATTCCTTGGGGGTCTCTTCTGCTGAATCTTGCCGAGGCTGAAGCCTGGCTATCTGTGCTAGGTAGTGCCAACTGCTGTTGATTTGTCTTTGCTATGCCAACTCTACCAAACAGGGTTGCTGGTGTCTCTGTGAGGTGTTGGCAAGTGGATCAAGCTGCCACTGCTAATCTGTGAACTGAACTGCTGATTTCCAGACAACACAGATGGGAGTTGTCCAAAGAACCTTTCCAAACAGGTCCACTTCCCCCACATCCTTTCTTTTCCACTACCTCTGGTGAGTGGTGGGATAAACAGGAGGTTAAAGCATTTAAGAACCATCATTAAAACAGACATTTAAAAAAAATGTAAAGTTGTCCTTCCAGTCTGAGCCTGTACCCTGAGCAGACCTTGGGCATGAACTCCACAGCCAGTTCCACAACACGCAGAAGCAGCTTCACTCCCAGGTGATCTAACACAACCAGGATCCCAGGATCCCAGGGGCTTGGCCACAGCAGGATCTCGGGGGTCCCAGAGGCAGAGGAACTCTGACACACCCAGAATCTCAGGATCCCAGAATGACAGGATCCCTGAGACAGCTGGACTCTGAGGAGTCCTGATACAACCAGGATTACAAGAAGGACAGGCTCCAATCAGATATACCCAGGGCAAGTAGCACTAGAGATAACCAGATGGCAGGAGACAAGTGTAAGAACAGAAGCAACAGAAACCAAGGTTACTTGGCATCATCAGAACCCAATTCTCCCACCATAGCAAGTCCTGGATACACCATCACCCTGGAAAAGCAAGATTTGGATCTAAAATCACTTCTCATGATGATGATAGAGGACTTTAAGAAGGTCATAAATATCTCCCTTAAAGAAATACAGAAGAACACAGGCAAACAGCTAAAAGCCCTTAAAGAGGAAACACAAAAATCCCTTAAAGAATTATAGAAAAACACAATCAAACAGGCGAAGGAAATGAACAAGACCATACAAAATCTAAAAAATGAAAATAGAAACAATAAAGAAATCACAAAGGGAGACAACCCTGGAGTTAGAAAATCTAGAAAAGAGATCAGGAGTCATAGATGCAAGCATCAGCAACAGAATACAAGAGATAAAAAAGAGAATCAGGTGCAGAAGATACCATAGAAAACATTGACACAACAGTCAAAGAAAGTGCAAACAGCTCCTAACACAAAACATCCAGGAAATCCAGGATACAATGAGAAGACCAAGCCTAAGAATAGTAGGTATAGAAGAGAATGAAGATTCCTAACTTAAAGGGCTAGTAAATATCTTCAACAAAATTATAGAAGAAAACTTCCCTGACCTAAAGAGAGTCCCATGAACATTCAAGAAGCCTACAGAACTCCAAATAGAATGGACCAGAAAAGAAATTCATCCCCTGGGGCAGTGGTGGCACATGCCTTTAATCCCAACATTTGGGAGGCAGAGGCAGGAGAATTTTGGAGTTCCAGGCCATTCTGGTCTACTGAGTGAGTTCCAGGATAGCCAGGGCAATACAGAGAAGCCCTGTCTCAGAAAAAGAAAAAAGGAGAAGAAAAAGAAGAAAAAGAAGAAAAAGAAGAAAAAGAAGAAAAAGAAGAAAAAGAAGAAAAAGAAATTTCTCCTGTCACATAATAATCAGAACACCAAATGCAGTGAACAAAGAAAGAATATTAAAAGCAGTAAGGGGAAAAGGTCAAATAACATATAAAGACAGACCTATCAGAATTACACTAGACTTCTCACCAGAGACTATGAAAGCTAGAAGATCCTGAGCAGATGTTATACAGACCCTAAGAGAACACAAATGCCAGCCCAGGCTACTATACCCAGCAAAACTCTCAATTACCATAATGGAAAAACCAAGATATTCCATGGCAAAATCAAATTTACAATATCTTTCCATAAATCCATCCCTATGAAGGATAATAGATGGAAAATACCAACACAAGGAAGGAAACTACACCCTAGAAAAAAGCAAGAAAGTAATTTTTCAACAAACCCAAAAGAAGATAGCCACACAAACATAATTCCACTTCTAACAACAAAAATAACAGGAAGCAACAATCACTTTTCTTTAATATCTCTTAACATCAATGGGCTCAATTCCTCAATGAAAAGACATAGACTAACAGACTGAATACATAAATAGGACCTAGCATTTTGCTGCACACAGGAAATGCACCTCAGGGATGAAGACAGACACTACCTTGGAGTAAAAGGTTGGAAAACAATTTTCCAAGCAAATGGTCCCAGAAACAAACTGAAGTAGCCATTCCAATATCAAATAAGATCAACTTTCAACCAAAAGTTACCAAAAAAAGATAAGGAAAGACACTTCATACTGGTCAAAGGAAAAGTCTACCAAGATGAACTCTCAATTCTGAACATCTATGCTCCAAATGCAAGGGCACCCACATTCATTACAGAAACTTTACTAAAGCTCACAGCATACATTAAACCCTACACAATAATAGTGAGAGTCTTCAACACCCCACTCTCAGAAATAGATAGATCATGGAAATACAAAATAAACAGAGATACAGTGAAACTAACAGAAGTTATAAAATAAATGGATCTAACAGATATTTGTAGAACATTTCATCCTAAAACAAAAGAATATACCTTCTTCTCAGCACCTCATGGTACCTTCTCCAAAACTGACCATATAATTGATCACAAAACAGGCCTCAACAGATGGAAGAAGATTGAAATAATCCCATGCATCCTACCAGATCACCATAGACTAAGGCTGGACTTCAATAACAACATAAATAATAGAAAGCCCACATACACCTGGAAGCTGAACAATGCTCTACTCAGTGATACCTTGGTCAAGGGAGAAATAAAGAAAGAAATTAAAGACTTTCTAGAATTTAATGAGAATGAAGACACATCATACCAAAACTTATGGGACACAATGAAAGCAGTGCTAAGAGGAAAGGAAAACTCATAGCTCTAAGTGCCTCCAAAAAGAAACTGGAGAGAGCTTACACTAACAGCTTGACAGCACACCTGAAAGCTATAGAACGAAAAGAAGCAAATATACTTAAGAGGAGTAGACAGTGGCAAAAAATCAAATTCAGGGCTGAAATTAACCAAATAGAAATAAAAAGAAGTATACAAAGAATCAACAAAACCAAGAGCTGGTTCTTTGAGAAAATCGACAAGATAGATAAACCCTTAGCCAGACTAACCAGAGGGCACAGAGACAGTATTTAAATTAATAAACTCAGAAATGAAAAGGGAGAGATAACAATAAAATATATCTTAAAATAGTATCCTGTTTGTTGATTATTAACAGTTGAAAATATTAAAATCATGTTCTGCAAAAAAAAATTAAAGTTATATCCCTCAGCCAATATGATTCAAGGAGTGGCTTTGGTACCTCCCTTGACTGTCCTGTGCCAGCCAAGCTTATCACTTTCAGTTCTAAACATATCTGAAAAGTAGTGGCAAAAGTGTTAGTTAGAAATTATGGCAGGTTGTTGGTTATCCTGCATTGAAAAATGTTGGAAGAAATCTCTGAGCCTGTGGCATGGGTGAGGAAGGCCAGCATTAGAACTGGGGATGTTTCCTACTGTGGACTCTGCCTAGAACTCAAGTGCTTCCCGCTTAGTCACAAGTGTTACAGGGGTGTGCCACCATCTGGCCTGCTGTGTTTCATCAGTGCCTGACTAACCCAAGGGGAGGGAAATCACCAGCTCCGGCCCATGCCACCTGCATTGCCGTATTCTGCCTCAGAACAAAAACAGAGACACCAGGGAAGTTCCCAGATCCAAATCGAGACGAGAGGAGACTGCCCAAGAGCTAAGAACCCTTCTTCCCACCCTTGCACCAACATGGATCACAGCCCGACTGGCCTGTTATCTGTTAAAGGAACTCTTTCCTACCAAGTATATCATGACTGGCTATCAGAGAAAAAAAAGAAAGAAAGAAAGAAAGAAAGAAAGAAAGAAAGAAAGAAAGAAAGAAAGAAAGAAAGAAAGAAAGAAAGGAAGAAAGAAAGCACCACAGTTTAAAGAGATAGAGTAAACAGAAGCAGACAAGGCTGGATGTTCAAGTGGCCAGACTCACTTAAAACACAATCATAGTTAATATGCAAAGGACTTGAGGCAGGACACAGGAGCAGATGGCCGTGTAGGCAGAACTATGGAAACCCTGAGACAGAAACCAGGAAACTGCAGAGTTCAAATCGGTGTAGGAGAAATGAGTGATGGCTTTGAAAGCTTTATTAGTAACAGGTCACAGCTGAGGACAACATCCCCAAGCTTCAGGATGTCTCAACAAATGCCTCAAAAACGGAAAAAAAACAAAAACAAAAACAAAAGAACCAATGGAAAGGCAGAGCAGTGTACCAAGAACTGTGGGATGGTACAAACGGCAGCATAAAAGGAATATTATAGGGAGGGAAGGAGGAAGAAGGCAGGGAGCCAGGGAGCCAGGGAGGGAGGAAGCCAGGAACCAGGGAGGGAGGGAAAGATGAACTATAATAATGCTGACTGGTACAGCAACAGACAGATAGATCAATGGAATAGAATTGAAGACCCAGAAATGAATCCACACACCTATGGTCACTTGATCTTTGACAAGGGAGCTAAAACCATCCAGTGGAAAAAGGACAGCATTTTCAACAAATGGTGCTGGCACAACTGGCGGTTATCATGTAGAAGAATGCAAATTGACCCATTCTTATCCCCTTGTACAAAGCTTAAGTCTAAGTGGATCAAAGACCTCCACATAAAACCAGAGACACTGAAATTTATAGAGGAGAAAGTGGGGGAAACCCTCGAAGATATGGGCACAGGAGAAAGATTCCTAAACAGAACAGCAATGGCCTGTGTGGTCAGATCAAGAATCGACAAATGGGACCTTATGAAATTGCAAAGCTTCTGTAAGGCAAAAGACACAGTCAGCAAGACAAAACGGCCACCAATGGATTGCGAAAGGATTTTTACCAATCGTAAATCTGATAGGGGACTAATATCCAACATCTACAAAGAGCTAAAGAAGCTAGACTTCAGAAAAAATGAATAAACCCATTAAAAAATAGGGTACAGAGCTAAACAAAGAATTCTCAATTGAGGAATTCCGAATGGCTGAGAAGCATCTGAAAAAATGTTCAACATCCTTAATTATCAGGGAAATGCAAATAAAAACAACACTGAGATTCCACCTCACACCAGTCAGAATGGCTAAGATCAAAAACTTAGGTGACAGCAGATGCTGGCGAGGATGT